>JABUQX010098569.1:25000-50000 GCA_015478945.1 Trachelipus rathkii
AATTTGACACCACCGCAGAATCTCGTACTCATTTTAGATTGTTATATAAATATGTATCTTCTAGGGATGCACCGGATTCTCCGGCTCCGGCTCCGGCTTGGCCGGAGTTCCGGCCTTTTTAAAGATCTCCGGCTCCGGCCGGAGACCACTAGTCTCCGGCTTTCTCCGGCCGGAGACCTATATTTTTAAAAGGTAGTTTTGAAAATAAAAATAGTTATAATTCATTGAAAGTAATAATGAGACATTTAATGAAATAAATTTATTTAGAAGAACTGATTCATACAAAAAGTGTAAAAAAATTATATATATATAATATATATAATATATATATATATATATATATATATATATATATATATATTATATATATATATAGATTATATATATATATATATATATATATATATATATATATATATATATATATATATATATATATATATATATATATATATATATATATATATATATATATATATATAATTTATATATATATATATATATATATATATATATATATATATATATATATAAAAAATATATATATAAATATTTATATATATATATATATATATATTATATATATATAATAATAAAGTGCATGTACCAGCTGTTATCGATACTGTATAGAGTATCACAATAGAATTTTTTTGAGAAAATTAAATTATATTGTTAAACACAAAGTCAGTGAAAGGAAAGTTAAATAGCTTATGCATTGCTATTTAGGTAACCATTCTCTAATATTTAAAATCAAATGCTCTTAAATTATGATGAAGAAACAGGAGCTGATCAGCTAGTGTTGGAGAAAGACGATTCCTTTTACTTGTATAAATATTTCCTGCTTGGCTAAACATTCTCTCGCTAAATATACTTGAAGGTGGAGCAGAGAGATATTTCCTAGTTAATTCAGGTAAGATGCAATCAGGATAAAGAGCTTTTCTTTCTTTCCACCATAACAGTGGATCAGCATCCGATTTTCGTTCCATAAGTGTTGCTGCAAAATATTTATCCACAGTAGTTTGAATAGTATTTTCTAATTCATGTTGTTTTCTCTCACTGCTGCTTCTATGTTTGCATTTTAACTTTTTTTCTCCTTTGATCAGTTCCACTTGGTTTGATTGTATCTGAATATTCTTCATTTTCTTCTGACGATTTTTCTTGTAGCATGTCATCAAAGCACTTCCAGAAAATTGAATGTGTTTCCTTCTCAATATCTGCCGTTTCATTTTCAGATTCTTCATGTGAATCATTTTGATCATCATTTTGTTCATCAGAATCTGAACTTAATGTTCTAATTTTCTTAGCTTTTTATAAAGTTTTACTTCTTCTTTGAGCATAAATTTTATTTTATTCTGATCAATAAATATCAAAGGGAGCTAATTTGTATTGTGGATTTAGAACTGTTGCAAGTACATAAAGTTTCTTCTTTTTAATGGTACCAAAATGTTCAGTAACAGAATTTAAAAGTTCATCTTTCATAGTTTTTACACCGCTATCCTTCCAAGTTTTTGCTAAATATTTTTTGCAATGCATTAACTGCAGGTATTACAAAAGATAAATCTACATCATCATCACTCGCTCTTTTAGTTAATTCTTCAAATGGTTGTAGCAATCTAATTAATTATATTCTCCATTAGCTTCCAGTGATTTGCATTTAAGATATCTAGATTGTTTTTCGAATTTGAAGAATATATAGTAATTGCAATTTTTTTGCTCTATGATCCTTTGCAGCATATAATATGATGAATTCCATCTTGTTTCCACATCTTGGATAAGCTTGTGTATTGGCAAATTTTGAGATTTTTGAATTTCAGTTAACTTAGTTGTAGCAATTGGTGATCTACTAAAATGACCTACAATTTTCCTAACATAACAGTCATTAATTTCTTTAATTGATTTTTCGAAGAAAAATATAGCATCAAATGTATTACTTAGCTTGTAAGGAATGAATAAAGACATTTCCATTTTATAACCCTACTGTCGCTTCTCCTACCTTTTGTAATGTTTTTGGTAGCATTATCAGTTTAGGATAACGAATATTTTTATTTTTTTAAATCCCAGCTCTTAAGTATTTCCTCACTTTTTTAGACATATTTTGGTGAATGAGAAACATTAAAACTACTGATTTGTAATGTTCCACTCTTCCTTTGAAAATCTTTATCAATCCAATGCCCTGACATACTTATAAAGCTTTCATTGTTATATGAGCAAGTCCAAATATCTGATGTTAATGATATTGCTTGAATTTCTTGCAGCTGAAGTGTTATTTTGTTCTTTACCCTTTTATATATTGTTGTGATAATCTCTTCTGAAAAGTACCTCCTTGATGGAATATTATATTGTGGACATACGTGATTTATTAATCTCTTAAATCCAATGTCTTCTACAAAAGAAAATGGCAGATTGTCCACAGCAATCATTTCCCCAATTTTGAAATGAATTTCTGTGCTTTTCTATCATTAATGTCCCAAATCTTTGTTTTCTCAGTTATTTCAAACAGTGTAGGCTGAAGAAATCTTTTTTAATAGAGGTAGAAGTTGATGATATGGATGGACATGGATCATCATCTGCTGTGTCTGTTATATCATGTTTTCTTTTTTCGGCCACCTTTCCTCTTGAAGATTCAGATATTTCTTTTATCTTCAAATATGTGGTTTTATGTTTCTTTTCAAGATGATCCAGTAAAGGTTTTGTGCTATAATATTTTGAACCTTTCTTTGGGTTTCCTCTTGATAGTAATGTATTCCCAGTAGCGCACAAAAGACACTCAGCTTTACTATTATCGCTTACTTTAATCTTAAAGTAATTCCACACTAGAGAAGACATAATATCCAGAATGGAAATTAATTACAGATTTTCTTAATATTTTTAGATAAAATCTGTAAAAAATAAAAATAAAATATATATATATATATATATATATATATATATATATATATATATATATATAATATATATATATATATATATATATATATATAGAAGGTAAGTATAAATGGAAATTTCATTCTCCGGCCGGAGACTCCGGCCTCCGGCCGGAATTAAAATTTTCATTCTCCGGCCTCCGGCTCTCCGGCCTCCGGCCAAAATTACTCTCCGGTGCATCACTAGTATCTTCATTTACACTTTATTTTCCATTATAATTATTTTGCCATATAGCTACACATTATAATTTTTTTCTTGTTCATGCAATAAAAATTACCATTAAAAGCTCTTAAATGAAAATAAAATAGGAAGTTGATAAAAATGTTACTTCACACTAATTCTAAAAGTTGCTAAAATGTACTTTTAATAATTTTGATTTCTGATATCTTTTTTCTGCCTATTTTTCTATGAAACGTTGGCAGGATCAGTGAAGACAGATTAATTTCATGATTTATAAATAGATTTTTATTACTTTAACTAATTATAAATATGCTGAATTTTCTTTTCCTGCACTCTATTTTATGTTTTCAATAACATAGTACATTTCTAGTTTATAATGTGAGTAACCGCTAAATGCCAGGTCACTGACTTAGACCACAATTATCAAATAATGTCTCAAGAAAAGCATAATTAAATAAATTAGCTAATTGTTAAATTATTAAAATATTAAATATTAAATGATGCCTTACATTAACAAATATGACTACAGAGAAATTGATAACTATTATCCAGTAGGTAAAAATATTGATAATCAATTTATAAATAAATAATTTTTTTATGTGCAATGCATTAGTGATGATGATTTTACTATTTCACTGTATATCAAAAGTTATAGTTATCAAATATTGATATTTTTAAATACTGAATCATAGTCCAACTGAATTCCTCAGATGTAGTCACATTCATCAATGTAAGGTCTCACTCCATGAATTTATATTTTTTATTACTTTATTTTTTATTACTTTTTTCCTGCTGTATCATTGTCCCTGAGTAATTGTTTTTGAATGAGTCTGTAAACACAGAGGATTATTCAAATCAACTTACTCCCTATTCAAGTATAGGCTATAGTCTTATTTTATAAATTAAATAGTGTTTGTGGTATTATTTAATATATATTTTCTCATTTAAAAAGTAAGCTATTGTAATAGTTCATTCTAGATCAGATAATATATATGTGACACTCGTAAAAGTAATTAAATCATTATCATATATTTTGCATATGAGGAAGGAATTATATGACCTCACAGTATATATCAGATTGGCATCCTTCTATAAAAGAGCGCGAGCAGAAGAACCTTCCAGACACACGTAGCTGAAATAATACAACACATCCATGTTATTCGAAAAGTAAAAAAGCATGCCTAGCTGTGTAACGTTGCGTATATACATCGCAACCCTTTAAAATGGTATGTTTGTTGTTGCTGTGTGTATAAATATATTTAATATATGGAATGAGAAATACTATGTTAAAACTAATATCAACATTATTGGTATACGAACCTGTTAAATACAGTGGCCAGTAGTCCTGATCTTTGTTTTGTATAATAACTTGCGTATTTTCTGATATTCTGCCCTTAAGAGATTTGTATATACATGAGAATCACATATAATAATGACTCATATTTATTCACTTAGGCTAGCACCTCTTTTCGATGAATGTATATATGTCTCTGTGTATAATTAAGAAAAGAGAAAGAGCCAACGTATACTGAATGACGTGACCAGTTAATTGTGCGATAAATGCTATCGTTTATGTGGAGTTATAAACGTTAGGTATAAAATTTCAATTGTGGAACGTCACTAATCTAGTATGAAGTGAATAGGTTAATCGAACTGAAAGAGTTTTTGGTATTTATACTGTATTGTGGTCACCTGATAGGGAGATCTTGAATGAGCATTCCGAGTTTGGAAATTTGGTTTCGTTAGTGAATAGTTCAGTTTATGGTATGCACATATTACAAGACTTGAAATTACGAATAGAGTACCACGTATGAGGGATGCTGGGTGATTTCACACTTATCGAGCATTGTTGTTAGTGCGAATGATCAGTCTCTAACATATACTGATCCAGGCATATTAATATTATGTAAATAACTATACAGTTTTATACAGAGGATATACTCGATCAATTATATTAGGGGATGAAAAGAGATGACAAAGAAACAATTTGAAATAGACAATTTTATTAAATACTGGTCAGATCACACCATCCTTCTGTAGAAAGTTTATAATAATGCTATTAACCTGTTATTTCAATGTTAATAGCTATTAAAATGAGCAGAAGGCGATGTAACTGTTAAAACCGATGCATTTACTGAATAGCACAATAAAATTCTTAGTTTCAAACATCGTTTCATTAGTAGTAAAGTTCACCTAGAGAAAGGCGATGTAGGTTAGCGCTTTCCAATCTGTTGTCCTGTTTTCAGGAAAAAATAACTCGTGATGTGGTAAAGGCCAAACATAATTTAATAAAACTTTAGTGGTTAACATATAAATTAAATGAGAAATGATGAGTCCAAGTGAAGCATTAGCTTTTAGAGAAAAAATGTGGTGATGGAATATGTCAGTTGAGTGTAATGCAGTCATAGGAATCTTTGAACTGATCTTGTTGGAAAGACACATCGAGAATGACTCGAAGAGGAATAATTTGAAAGCCATGGACTATTTGTCGATTATTGCGTCCTGTCCACTAGGTAAAATTCGGAGGCTCTAAAAAAATTACCATCCATTTTTAAGAGATACTCTCAATTACGTATAGAAGCCGACTAGAAGCAGCAAAATGGCTCTGTTGATACATGTATAAGTGTTGTCGCATGAGTGAAGAGCAAAATCATGTCCCAGATTACTTACCCGCTTCACTATACATGAGTCAATGGTATAAAGATTAAAGATTAAATGTAAATATAGCTAGCACAAAAAAACAAGAAATAAAAACAAACATAAGTTTATTTCGGTTGAACAAGAAATGCATATTATGAACGAGGTGTAAAAATAAATTTATTATGCACCTTATTAAGTTATTCAAAGCAACATATGTAAATTAAAATTACTAAACTTAACAAAAAACAGTAAAAATAAAATAAAAACAAAGATATCCATAAAACCTTAATAGAATTTTCGATGAGAGAGTGTTAGAGAAAAACTATTTAATGCCCAATGAACTATTATGATAACAGTGGTCTAATACGGGAGGGGAGAGTTGTCGGACAAGAGGAAACGCACATCAATCACAACTAGAGTGGTATTGAATCCATAAGAATGGTATATTCCACTCGAAAACGTCGGTGAATGTAATCGCAGGCGAGATATGTGCAAAGTCTCAATTAATAGCACTAATATCATGATACTATATAAAAAATATAAGACAATCAAAGATAATACATACGTGTTCAAGAAAAAACTCTATGAGATTTTGTCAAACTTCTGTCATCTGTGTCCATAAAACATTGCTGATCGCTACGATGTTTAATTTTTCTCAAAACACGTAAAAATAAGAGCAACAAAAAAATCAGAGTCTTATTGGCATTACCATTGCTAGTTATAATCATTTACTTACTTTTTGTTAAGTATGCCATAAAGAAGACGAATAATACTATATATGTCACTAAACATGACAAAAATAGAAAATTATAACACAAAGTAAGAAAATAGAATACTGAATCCCCGGTGGGTCTTTATATACATGTTACTAAAAGTAATCACATTTCGAGAAATCAATATATACCGCAGGTATATATTATCAATAATAGAGATTATGATTGAATAACAGAAGAAGTATAATAGAATTGCCGTCCTTATTTACTATAAGGTAAAGTAAAAGGAAACCATATAATGTATACTATTAAAACCAGAAACTATTGATAATGCGTATAAAATGTGGTAACAGATAATAAGGAAAGGTGATGAGCAGGTTATATGATTCAACAAATTGTTCGGATTTCAAAGAACAAGAATCATATTAAATTAGAGACCCAAGAAAAAACGACCTAGTAATCAATTATATAGACTGACTCCGTAATGGAGATTTTCCAGTAGAAAAAATTCACTAAGCTCAATAAGTAACTTATGTTGCTGCACATAATGGCTCGGAAAATTTGTAAATCTATTACAGTTCGTAATATATTATGTCAAATCATCATTACTGTAGTAGACCCACCTACCAAGAGTATTCAGAATTCATCAACAGAAAACCCCCTTATCAAAAAAACGAAGGTTAAAATAATATAATCAATTTCACATGAGGGCCACTATCGAATGGAAATATAGCACACTCCTATTGCAGCGGATACTCATGTCTATTTTTCACACGCCAATCGATAATACCACGCACCAATTGATGAAAAGCACTTAGCCATCAAATGCATGGTGTGTTAGTGAAACAAATAGCGCATTCCAAGGGTTTCTTTCCCTATACACTTAATTTCTCAAAATGAAGATTTAAAATCTGAAAACTAATTAGTAAACTTATCTGGAGACCTGTACTATTCCTTGAATTAAGAAAATTCTTCGAAGTTAGAATCAAAATAATGTCAACATGATGAATATAAGCTAAGACACCAATTTTGAAAGACGAAATAACTAAATATAAATAACATATAAGTATTTTCAACTATGTAAGATTACAAGATTTATTTTGAGCAACAGAATTGATCAATAGTTCTCTTACGCTCAAGCTGACTCATGCTACGTTCTAAAAATGTCTATTTTATGAGAAGTTTAAGGAGGTAGCTTCTATTAAAGAATTCCATGATATAAAGGAGACCCATTTGTTCTAGATAACAACAACATTCATTAATAAATCAAATTGCATCTTTATTAATGCTTTACACTTTATAAAAATGTGTTTTATGCCTGAGGAAAAAATTACTATTCTAAGGTCGAGAGAAAACGTACTAAACCTTTTCACACAATACGTAAGCTATTGTATCGCCATAAGTTTTTTTTTTTAATATAACGATCATTCGCTGATAGCAATATAATCGTAAAAGAAAACACCATATGGAACAAAAACCATAAAGGGTTAAAAAATCCATAATGAATTAAGAACGCATAAGGAGCTTATGAGTTCACCAAATACGGAGTTTGTGTTACCGGTATGAAAAAGAGTGAAAACTCCCAGCTTTCTATACCATAAGATTGTACAGGCATCTAGGTACACTCACACTCGCGCACGAAATAAGACTGAGTAATAAAGGAAAAGGCGAATTCGCTTGCCTATAAACTCGTAATCTGGCTAATGTTTGAACCGCTAACATACATCATCCACCTATATAGCAAACCAAAGAAAAGATTATGTTGTATAAAAGAAGCCCGGGTTTTATATTTGTAAGTATACAGTGTGTGTGGATAAATTAGTGTATATGGAAGCAGTACAAAGACATGAATAAAAACATGAATTAACTAAATCATGATTACAAGCATGATTAAAAACATGATTTAAACCATGATTAAAAACATGATCGAAATCGTCCCTTAGCAATGAAATGTTGTTAACAAACTAGACTCATAATAGAATCAATCTCATTTGTTTGGAGGTCGCCACTGGAAACCATTCCGTTAATAACATTACTACCCTCCAACTAAAGGACAGAAGATCTTGTATTTAGACTATACTAATACATTGCAACAGTCTTTATCCTTATGTTCAGAAACGAATGAAAGAAACGAATGTGGTCCCCCCTGAAAAACTAACTAGGTGATAAAGTACCAAGACATTTGGAATAGACAATGTAGAAGAAATGGGTATCAATGGGACTTGAGAAACTATTTCGCGTACAGCTTAACAGATATAAGATGTCTCTATCCTATGCCCTCCTGAGATAGACTTATCACCACATCCCTGGTTCCTAAGTCGCTATAACCAACACGTGTCAAAAATAAATTAACTATTTCCACATCTGTCAAACACAGATGTGTTTAGGAACAGAAAAACTATGATTGCGAAATCGCAATTCATGATAAGAATGAGCGTGCTATTGATAGGGTTTTACCAGGTGTACAACAACATTCGGTATCTGTAAGTACATACTTGCAGTCAACGCACATTTGGGGAGAGAAAGTGGAGGTTGCTGTTATTTATTTCTGCAAAACGATGCGCAAAATAATTGTAATGATATTCTGAAGTTATCGTACACGAAATCTCTTAAAAATAAACACGAACATCTATTCTTAAATTTGAAAAGAAACAATGTCACATGAAACAGTTTCTTAAAAATATAAACCCTGTCATGGGCATCAGGCCACCCCAAATAAATATTCACTGTAAGATGATCCTGATATTTTCGACGGAAAAACTTAAAGAGTTCTGTTCGTTCCTTTCTGAAGAGGGAGATATGAGGAGGAAGCATTAGAGTGTCGAGAGACTAGCATATAGCTAGAAAAATCACTCAAAAAAAACACCTGGCGGAATGGCGGTATCACATTTGCAATAATTATTCTTGTCAAACTTGGTCAGGATTGTGATGAGAAATGCCTACAAGGAGGAGAATGTACGGACCAAATCCAGTGTTGATAAACCACTATTCCCACTATTCAATGCCATTGATATTTACACATGCATGTCACTAAAGCGCTTAGTTCTCTAAATACGCTGGTAAAAATACTGTCTTGCTTAATTCAATGGCTTTTGTACCAAAGAATTATTCAATTTGCGATTTTCTAGCTTTGATAAACGCAAACGAATCCCACAGTACCTCGCGTCAAGTCAAGTCTACTGATGCCCTTCTTAAGTCATTTTTGTGATCTACTATACTGCCCTGTTCGTTGTTCTTACTTTAACTGGCATAATGCACCAGTTATATAACTTATATCTAGTCTGAGCTCCTCTACACTAAAGTCAGAACATCATTATATGGTGGCTGGTTCGAGTGGTCACTGAGGAACTTTGTAACTATTGACATGCCGCTTGAATTAATTCACAGGACTTCTTAGTTATCCTTTTTGTCTGCCAGTTTGGAGAAATTTTAACGATGAAGTTCGCTGCACCTCCAGGAAAAACTTTTTTTCTTAAAGTTGCACTGTACTAACTTAGTTATGAATAGGATATGGCGACGCATTTATCTAGTTATATCTGAGATTGACCACTTAGCGCCGATTTCACCTTTGTGTGCTTATACATTGGCCAATCGTGTATGCTAAGTTAGAATTCCATATTACAGTTGTGAATCAGGTTGGAATCCTTGAGGCCAAATATAATAATATCAATTTTGTATACGGCTTTCAAAAGTGCCTTGGATCATAATCAATATCAACAGTATTTTGAACAATAGATACCTATTTAATTTGAAACCAATTGTTATATGTTTAGGTGTTGTATAATCCATAGATTTCTGAAAATGTCACATGTGCCATGATGTACAAGTCATGGTATGATGATTGGAGTCAAGAAGTAACACCATCGATGTTTATTCAGATGATTAGCAAATGATATTGAAATACATTGTTGCATTAATATGGTGTGGTAGATTAATGATGGTATCGCCACAAAATTAACTGATGCCCTTGCCTCACCTCAGGAAAACGTTTCAGTCTCGAATAAGGACGTAATCACACAGAATCTTCTACATTTGGCTTTAATTTTACTCGCACACGCGTGATGTGCTCAACAGAGTGAGGTTGTTACCTGAATGGGCCTATCACTTCTGTATCTTTTCTCTACGGTGTACATTTCTAAAAACCTTTTTCAACACCTGGAAACATACCGGAGGGCTGTTAGTTATTCGTATCCGGGGCCCATAAGATGATTTGCACACATAACTAGCTGATAAGAATCGGATTTTCTATTTTAAATTAAAATTATTCTATGTCGCACTTGCATTGCGATAGTTATGGTATATTACTTTTCAGTGTTGTAGTGGTCTTTTATTATTCCCATTATATCCATTTAAATTTACTATAAATATATCCATGTTCTTATTGCTATAATTAATTTGTTATCGATTTTATGTTGTTGTTTTTTCTGCTTATCAATATCTTATTTTTCTGTAAATTAAATGTTTTAAATTATTAAAGTTAGAATTTTATAACCCTTACATAAAATTCATTTTCATGTTTTCGCCGCTCTTTTGTATATGGTCTTTGTATAAGTGGGGTGCGGAGCCTAAAACATTATTTAAGGGTTCTCTTACTAGTTGCTGTTAACTGCTTTTGTTCCATCGAGTGTGCGGTGTGTGGGCTGTTCGTGTGTGTTGATAGTTTGTGTGTTGTTTTGTGTGGTGTGTGTTGATGTGGTGTGGAAGTTGTCAGTAATTTGCGTGGTGATTGTACTTTGAAAAAAGTGTAAATAGGTTCTTACTTGTCTTGATACAAATGACTTTGTTAATGATAGGAGTTTTTTCGTACGCAATATATGCTAGGTATGTTATGTTTGTCTCTCTGTGAGCATTTATTTTCTCAGTCCAAAATATTTAACAAAAAAAATTAGTTTAGGTTGCCCCCCCCCCCCCCCTCCAGGAAATAAAAACGCTTTAAATCTTTGTTTAAATTATTACTGTGTTACTGTAAAAAATCATGCGAAGCTCTGAATATGTTTAATGACACAGGCTTTGCATACAAAGTGTGAGAATAGGTATTATCGTTTTTTGCATGTAACATTTTGCTTGAGGTTTGTGCTGGCTTTTACTGGTGTTTAGGTTGGTGGTATACCTTAATGTTTAAATGTTAACCAGTGTTTACTATTCGTTGTTTTTAAGAGATGGTGATAAAGGTTTTGTCGTTGTATTTTCAGATATTTTTCTTAGTTCAATGTAACGAATATGCCTACAGCTGTTATTGATGTGGAAACCTTAATTACGTTGGTCGTTGGGATCGTTCCTGTTACCGCATTAGGTTATCATAATGTCTGTTGGATGACTCACGGCTTCTCTTTGGATTTTTGATTTGAGCGGGTTTCAAGTAAGTTCTTTGAAGCTCGTTCAAATCTTTTTACTATATCCTTGTTGATGGTTCCCCAAATCAACCCGTAAGGTACGTGACTAGGAGTGTTTTGCTTATTTTCTTTAGTCGAGTTTTCTATGCAGCTAATATAGACCTTGAGTGCAGGTGAGTGCCCCAATACGTACAGTAGGTTTTGCCTTTAATTTACTGTATAGCTCTGCCTCAAAGTTGATGTCAATTATGCGGAGTGCAAAGTGACTCCACTAGTTTGTCCTTCTAGATCTTGAGACGCCTACATAGTGCGCTTACCCCTACCTGAAGTGCCCTTCTTGAACTCTGGGTAATCCTCTTCTCAAATTTTTTCCTTTTAGGAGCCACCTACTATTTTTTCCAGCCCTTCTCGCGCTACAGTCCCGTCTTTTAGGTTCCACTTCCTAAATTTGGGATGTTTCCTATATTATATATCCCATTTTCACTGTGCCCTTTAGTAATACTCCTCCGGAATGATGGTGATATAACCTCCAAGGTCCATTTTATAAAGGTAATGAAATGGATTTATATTAAAACACATTAGTTGCCTAGGATTTTCCTTTGTTGAGCCTTTCCTAACTCATGCAGTTGTTTTTTTTTCTAGCCTAGATAACCCTGATCATTATGAACCAGCTTCTAATATTGGTACCTAGCCTGTTCCTCCTATGGATGAATCACCCCGGATGTCCGTTGCCACCTACTCTCTGCCCGTTGCTAGGTTTGTACGGACAGGTGCTGAATAGACTGAAAATGGGATCGTTTCGCACGTTAGTAGCTTCCAATCTGCAAAATCTTATGCTCCTAAATTCCACTCCATTGTCCGTCAATACCTTGTATGGTGGTCGCAGAAATGTAGGAAACATTTGTCCTTCAAAAGCCTCTGTTACGCTCCTCGCAGATTTATCCTTTTAAAGTGCCTTTCACTGCTATGCCCACTTTACTAACATTAAGTGATCATAAGCCAGAAAATATCACAAGCAATTCAATGTTTTCCCTCTTTCATGTATCCATCTGGAGGCATGGCATAAATCGACAGCTAACTATTACTCACACCGGATTTTAGCAACCTTAATCTGATAACTTCACATCGATAGGATTGGCAACACAAACTGACTGAGTCTAATATCTCATTTCTCAGAGATTTGGTGTGCCTTCAGCGCTTTGGTCTGCTACGAATACACCACTCCCACACCACCCTCTCTAACTTCACCTCACAGCACCTCCTCCGCCATACTCCCTCGCCACACACCTTCGCACCACAACGCACTCCAGTCTCACTGCCTTCTCCCCCAAATACCACGTTCTACATGAGGCTCAGATTCGGTCGTAAATCATGCTTACAATCAGGTGTTTGGATCCTATAGTGCAGACAATGCTGCACAAATTGTCTCACCGTCCTCTAATCCTTTTTACTTGAACGATGCTCCATTCATATTCGTAGATTCCTCCTATGTCGATATATTTCCTTCATGAATATAGTCTTTTCCTAATCTTGTGATTATTATTCCCAAATTTCTTCTTTATTGTTTCCTAATCATTCAGAGTTAACTTGTAATCTTATTATTTCTTGGACTGTTATTAGATCATTATCCTTATTCACTGGTTATAAACATCAATGGTAAACGCATCACTTACATCGTCGGATCGTTCCATTGTCGCTTATTCCCTTCTCCGAAAGCTCATATAATGCAATCTGGATCCACTAGATAATTCATCCTTAGATAGTAGCAAGCTGGGATTGTTTCTCGAACGACGACATGGTATATTATTTCCCTAATACTTGTTTTTATTTTTATGGCCACTGCTGTTGTACACTCCACAATCCTTGTAGTCATTGAGATAATAATCCACCTTGCATCTTTTCAGAATGTGTCCAAATTGGTTTAAGCCATCAACAACTCCTTCCTAATGACAGATCCTGTGTCCAGAAAAGCGCATCTGAATACTTCTCCGATAGAGACCTCCTGCCATGCAACTCCTTTTAGCTTGTGGTTACAGCTTAACCTTATAAACTTTCCCAATATACTGTTAAATTTATTCTACCTCTTCATTGGGATGTTGCTGGTAAATAAATTATTTTGATGCCGATTCACTTCCGTTCGTATTCGTAGTATCACTGCTTTCATTCTTCTCTGTTGAGGTCTCTAGTTCCTCAGGTATCCGTTCCGTTCACTAATTGTTTTTTCTTCTTTGGGATCGAAAGTAACCATATCAGCTACTGGTTGAAGCTGGATCCTCCCAACTGTATGTGGACATATTTTTAAGGTTGTTACACTTCCTTGCCTTGGTGCGATGTATCCACGAAGAACATATCATGATCAAGCAACAATACTTTGTAAGGAATTCTGCAATGACACTAGCCACTATTTAAAACTTCCCGCTGGGTCAACGGTCCTTTCCTGGACGTGTTTATTGCCTTTTAGTAATTTTAGCTTTGTGGTTTTTTCCGAACCCATAACATTTCATCACTATCAGATAGTCCAGCACAAAAATTGTGCCTTAGCGTCTGGTGACCTTTCTGTGTTATTTCTAGACTCGGTCGTTTCTATCCAATCGTATCTCCTTTCAACAAAAAACTGTCGAGTCAGCACCGCTGGTACCAGCAAGCTGTTTATAAACTTTAAGGCCTTTTTGGGGTAGTTGCTTCTGGATCCGTCATACGCATGCGATTTGCTCGAACAAGATTTCTATTTTGGCACCTCTCTCGCGACCATGTGTCTGCAAACATTACCTTTCCGGGACATAATTGATCTGGAAAGCCCATATTGGCTGTTCGAATGACCTCAGAACTGGGCCAATTTACTATAACTCAGCCTTCATCGTGTGTTAATATACCAATGCCCGCATGGTCCGTGTACAAGATGAAAGTCCTGACTACGTAGAAAAGGGCCGAAACTATTAATCCCCACCGATATGGCTACAGTATTGTCCCTTTCTATGTGGAAGCATTTGTCGCAATCGTTACTTTATCTCATTGTGAATGGCAGTGCAGTTAGCAGTGACACCATAGCACTTTATAAATACTCTAATCTATCTTGATTTATCTCTGAGACTACAGTAATACCACCTTGCCATTCAATTCCCTTAGCACTCCACTGGGCATACCGAGTTCCTCTTCACCAGAATTTCTTTTCAAATAAATATCTATGAAGTTTTCATCTTCATCCCAATTTCACTTCATCACTCGCCGAAAAATCATCCAGAGATAATGCTCACTACACACTGATTTCTTTTTCATTTTATTTCGTTTTTCAAAATGTTATCCGTATGGTACCCTTCACTATCTTTCATTGTCCATTCGTAATTTATGGCATCTTGATCTCTTTTTGTGCCTCCCGTATATGTTAAAACAGTAAAAGCGCACAGTAGAGAGACAAAAAGGTGCTGCCTATACTCAACCTGAACAAGTTTTCTTAATGTGAGCTGTATCGTTGGAAACTTAATCATCATTAGATATGTCTTAAGCTCTCCCAACATTGGTAGGCACTCTCGCAAACTTGGCTCCACTTGATATAATCCGGGAATGAGGTTTTTTGAATCCCAGTGCTACTGCAATGACAATAAAGTATTATCTTAATCGTGTATCCTTAAAAGAACAAATAAACCTAAATGATCAATCAGTCAACTAAATAATTTTATTCCTAGATATTAAATAACTACCTAATAAGCTACAATTCTGCTCTTTTAAATCTAATAGGACCCCTAAATAGGGGATTATAATAACGGAAATAACAAACGATATCTAATAATAAATATATAATAATAATAATAATAATATAATAATATATAAATTACGACTACAGATAATAATAATAATATAATAATATAAATAAAATAATAATTAATAACCCTAATTTCGTATTCGGGTAATTTTCTCTTATTGACAATTTTCAGTTTGCGGTAAATAACTTGCCTTCGGGTCTGTGATTACTATTATTTTATAAAAATCCTCTTGTGTGTCCTATGCTATTATCCTCTTAAACCTACACGCGGACGTTTCAATCTTCCGAAACAACCATATAACACACACACACACACACATATTTACATCATAACATTATGCGCGCTTATTCGATTTGCCCAGAACAACATTTTATATTTATACATACTATATATTATTTTTTTTTTAAATAATATAAAATATATATATTTGTAAATTGTATATTGTGTATAATATATAGAATACTATATAGAATATTATATATATATATTTATATATATAATATCAAAAAGGTGACCAATGAATATTAACACTCATTCTTAATAAAAATCATCCAACCTTTATTCACACTATCCTGGGAATTTTATTTAATTATCTATACTACAACTGGGACACGGTAACGTTAATTATAGCTCGAGTTATTTACACCTGTTATTGCAAAGTAGTGGATTATTTTACAAAAAATTCATGATCCTTAACTATCCTTAGAAAAAAAATTACTGGACTTCTAGATATGTTAATATACACATTGTAGGTTTTCAATTACGAATCTGAGAAGAAATAACAAGCAGTAACAACTACTATGTATTCAAAAAATATTTCACGACAATCCTAAAATTGTAACTGTTTGCCTATATTGTAATTCTGTAATTTGGAATTTAACACCAATTTGGTTATTCAAAATCTATAATCAGACACGGATGCCAAATATCTTTTATTAAAGGTTTTACTCATTCAAAAATGCTACTTACTGAATTTGGAATTCTATCTATTAAATTTGGTTTCCATTATGGCAACGAGAGATATTGGCAACTTGACATAATGACTTTTTAATCTACTTCTAAAAGAATTGCTACCTTTTGTCGAGGTTTTATAAAATATCATGGGCCTTTATAAAATGAACGGATATCTACCAAACTAACAAATAACCTTTATAGCTGTCAGAAGTATTATTTAATAGATGGTATCTTACTTACTGCTAGTTTTTGAAGAATTATATACTTTTCATTAAACATTGTAACCTTTTACTAACTGGACAACCTTATCTGTGATATATACATGTAGCATTTTCTCGTCAATTTTACAAACTTTCTTGCCAATTTTATGCTTCTCTTAATGTTGTCACAAAACACTCAAATTTATTTTAAACCTACTTCATGAAATAGAACATAATCTGTTCATTCAGTTTAATCAATAATATATATACTTGTTTCACGAATTTTAGTATTGGGTTTCTGTTTACCTAGCAATAATATATTATATTTAAAATAAATTATTAGTATAATAATTATATAATTATATAATATTTCTATTTATAAACTATATTATAATATTACTTATAAGTATATACTATATTATATATTTTTTTTATATAATTTTAAATATATATATATTAATTATTATGGTTAATATGTATTTCAATTATTATAAGAGTTAAAAACATATATATAACATATATATACACACTTATAGTTACTAATTTAGATGTCTATCCTCTAAAGTATCTTTTATTAAATATGTATATTATTATTTATATAAATATATAAATAATATACTAAATATTTAATTTAATATATTTTAATATTATATAATTTATCTATATATATATACCTTAACATATATTATTATTTAATATTATTTATATTATAATAAATATAATAGTATTATTATTATATATATATATTTATATATAATTATGTATATATAATATATATGTATATACTAGATATACAATATATATATATACAATATTATAAATTTTTATATTAATATTATATTAATTCATAATATAATACTATATATATATATATACTATTATATATATCATAGGAGGCGTATCCACGTATTTTTTTTCGGGGGACAACAAATTGGGCATCTTATATATATAACTAATATATATTATTTATATAATAATAATAAATAGTAGGTTTATATCAATTACTAAAAATATGAACATAATAATAAAAACTTTAGATATGAATATATATATATCTATAATATACATATTATATATTTAAAATTATTAAACAATATATTATATATATTATTATATATATATCTACTAAATTAATCTAAGTATTCTATAAAATTATAGGAGTCATGTTTAGTGAGGCTGGGTAAGTGGTAGTTGTCTTGAAACCCAGCTCTCATATATAGCCTGAGGGACAGGATATAAGGGGAAGAGCGAGTTGCACGTTGTAGCCGGGATGAATATGGCTTTGGCGGGGGTGAGGTCTTGGACTCCTCAGGTGTGGTCACAAGGCCTCCACCAAGACGCCACAGAACTCCCCCAGTGACCAATGAGCCGTTTTAATTGTGCGGAGCGACAATCTCCGTCTCTCGCACTGAAAGCACGGTTAGGTCAGGACTGTCAGAATGAAGAGCTAGGTGTAAGGCACTACATTAAAAGCCTGAGAAGGCGCCGTCTCACTTGTACTCTTTCACGTGCAGTTGGGTTGCTGCGCCTGTATGGAGTGCTTCTCACTGCACAGGTCAGATCAATCTGCACAAGTAGTACAAGACGTGGTCGAAGCTTCTAGGCTTTTAATGTGTGCATCACCTAGACTCTCGTGTATATTATACGAGGTCTATTATCATATGACTCCATAACAACCACAATTATTATTATATTAAATGATAATATATATAGTATTATATATATATATTTTTCTAATATATTAATTTATTTTATTACGAAAAGATATAAAGTGTGATTAAAAAAAATTTCTACAGTTATTTTTAATTATAATTTTGATTACTCTACAAAAGTTATATATTAATATCATTTTATATTTATTCTTTCAATATCAACGCTAACTTCCCAGGGAGGGTCAAGACTACCTGTCAGCTGGCCAAGCATATTTCTGACATCTTCTCTACTCTTATTAAATCTTCGAAAACTCCATCTTTCCCTTTAACTCCTGCATGAGAACAATTCCATTATGTTTTCTCAATGATGTCTTTACCAACCCAGAGCTTCCCATCTTTTCATATTTTTAGAATTCTTCCTCTTGGTCTCTCGATCTCTCTCTTGTTCCACTTGCCATCTTTTTACTTTATTTTGGCCATATCTATCTCCTCTATTTCTCCCTTCTTACTTTCCAGTGCCATTACCAATCTAACTTGAAATTACTTCATCTATATGACTGCATCATCTTGATCTTCCAATTATTTATTAGTTGCCGAATTCAACTCTATCTCCGGTTCAGGGCCAGGCTCCGGCCCTTTCAAATTACAGCTTCTGCTTTATTTTATTTTAAAGTCGATTTTATTTTTTCTGTTGACTGTTATACTTTTTGAGTTTATGTAATTTTAAATCTCATAAATTTCACGCTCATTATGAGGGAGTTTTTGTTGTCGTATTTTTTCTATTATTTCTTAACTCTTATCTCTTCTGGTCTTGTAGTCGTACCCCATGTTCGGCTATTCCATATGTAAACTCGGTGTTAATACCTCAGTCACCCTTTTCACCTCCTACATTTTTTATCATATTGTCTATTCTTTTTCAGTTACAATATGACCAAGATGCTTAACAGAATTTTGCGCAAATCTACATTTTTTTCAGTTATGAATTCTTTTAACATTCCTCTCGTTCCACTAATTCTATATCATATTTATTCCCATAAAAAATATTTACCGCTATTATTTGCATTAGTGAAATTTCCAAAGTCCCTCCCCCAAACTATCGAACTCTCTTCCTGCTCCTTCTCCTCTCCATATTACTTCACACTGGAAACATCACGCATCATCTCCCATCTTTCTGCGGCTTTATAGTCAGGGCTCTTCTCAGCCTGTTTTGGTCAAAACAATATCACCTACCCTATATTATTTTATTTTCTCAACTAAACTGTCTCCCTCTCGCCCAGCAACCACTAGCACCAAGCTTATCCCGCCACTTAATGCCTAGCAACAAAGAATGTATATCAACGTCCAAATCTCGATTTCTTTCTCACTTCTTTTAAAATCACTACAGTCAATGATACGTAATTAAAAACAAAATTGGGTGGACAATTACACGCTATCCTTGTATTACCCTGTTTCTACCTCGACCATCTTTCTTATTTAATATTCTATTCTTACATTAGCATTGCTAGTTCTGAAAACTCTCCAGGCACTTCTTCAAACTCTTCCTAACTTTACTTATTATTCATCTTCTCCTTAATTCTCTCTTAGGCACTGAAGTTGAAAACTTTCTTCATCTATGAAAGCTTATATGCTCGTTTGTTGATATCCCATACTTTTTTCAACGTAATTCTAATATACCTGTTTATCTGTATATTTGTTTTCTTGTTCTTTCTATTCCGCCGTGCTGCTTTCTTCCGTCGGCGCCTCTACTACATTACTCAACCTTTCTATCTAAAATCTCTCATATGGTGGCCCAGATGGTTCACAGGAATTCCCTCATGTAGTTTTTTGCAGTCTTTTGTATCTCTTTGTACCACTTTTTTGGCACACATATCATTAGACTTCCCTCAGTCCTTCTGGACTTCACATCTCGTTCCAAACCCATTAATTAAACCACAAGTTTCAAAATTTCAATTCTTCATCTTCCTTCACATTTTTATCACAACTACTACTTGGTTCATGACCCAACTTCACACCGGTTGTCCTTCCGTTTATTCTTCAACCATGTCTCAAGCCCACTCATTAATTTCTATCCATAGTTATGCTCACTCACCTCACTCCATCTATCTTCCACGTACACCCAATTTTCTAAACCATCTCTCACCCTGTTCATTTACCTCTCACTATTTCCAACCAGTCTCACCTGAAAACTCATCACGGTCTAACAATCTCCTGCTTGTGTTCTATTGATTTCAACCAAAAACCTCTCTACCTCATATATCTCTGATGTTGCGAAATCCATTCCCTTTGATATCTCTACTATGTTTTTTTTAGCCCAGTACTAAAAAATTTTCTTCCTTTCTGGCCTCCTTTCATCTCATCATTTCTTCCGCCCCCTGCTTGCAGCCATCTTCTTTTTAACTTTACTCCTCTACATTTACTCTTGCAACTCTCGCCATACTTAAGGCACCCATGTTTGTTGTCTATCTTTTTCAGCAACCATTTCATACAATCTTACCCACGTGTTCCTTCATTATTGCTTCCAATACCACACTTTTCAGTCGGACCTACTATTGTGTGGTCTTATTCCTCTTCGTGTTCTCCTCCTACCCACTGTTTGTCTAATCCCCTTCTTGTCTACACCGTAGACAAGATCTTGACTATCAGTTTACTTGTATTGTCCTCCTTTATCTTTTTCGGCTTTCGAGTCCCTTGCTATATAGGTTCTTAAGTCTTTTTATTATTTTCTCAATTATTCCTTTTCCTTGTCCACATGTCTTCTGCTTTCAATTGATGGGTCACTTAATCACATCATTTTCTCTTTCTTTATTCATACTGAAATACCGGCTTTCTGTCTGCTCTATTCCACCACCAGAGTCGTCATACAATACGGCTAATCGATCTGTATGAATCAGAACTTCCATTGTTCTTCAATAGGATAGCTTTATACGATAGTCTGTGGTTATTAATTGATCTTCTAAGCGTGATTCATGCCGCTCTTTAGTAAGCAACATAAAGTTTATAGGCCCTAAGTTGTTGTATACTTATTTAATGATATTGATCGAGATTGCTGCTGCTCTTGCTGTGAATATTTATTCCACACATCTATTCCTTCGGTTGCCCTGTATGCGAACTCCGTATTTGCATCGGCGCTCCTCGACTTGCAAGAGGGAAGAAGGTAAGTTAACCACTATGCCACTTGAGGCAAATCCCTTCCCTCAGACATCACAAGAATCATATCAGCATCATCACCATTCATACATCCTTACCTCTCTTCCATAACCTGTCCTACAATCATGTCTCCATTCCCGTCTCTTCTTAGCCAATCTTTCTCTATTGCATCCTCTCCAGGCGAAAACAGTACACAACTACAACCTCTTTCTTCAAATTTTCGTCTTCATAACTCTCCTCCATCATTGTTAACTATCTCCCATCTCTCTTCTTCGAATGTCCTGTCTTCCGAATATACCTGAAAGAAGAGGTACCTCTTGCCTTGATTTTAAAAGTGCTTTAATAAGTCTTTTGTGTACAGACTCTTATAGATCTGTATGAAAGGGGAATCCTCGACCCTATTTAAGCCTTACTATGCTTTTCTGATTCCTCCTCTACCGTTTATATATTCAAGTACATATCCTGCCTCCCATAATTTCATATCGTCTTACCTCCTCTTCATTCCATTTTCTGGCCATTCCGCCCATACCAAGCACACAGGCAATGAATATCGTCTTCTGTTCTCTCATGCTCCAAGTTCTCCTTCATCTTTCCACCCATACTCGCTATAGCGTCAGGCGCAATCTAATTAAAAACATTATTCAGGTTTGGTCCAAAATGCGTTTCCGGGTCTTGTATACCACACTAATGAGTCTGTCTCTTCCGAGGTGGATCCTTGAGTACATATATATATATATTATAATATAATGTAATATATATATATATTATATATTATATAATATATATATATATATATATATATATTATAATATATATTATATATATTATGTTATATATAATAATTAAATTTATTATTATATTGATATAATTATATAGTACTATATATATATATATATATATAATTAATATATATATTATATATATATATAATATATATCATATAATAATATATATGTATATATATTAGTTATATATATATATATAAATATATATATAATATATATATATATATTATTATATAATATATATATTATTTTATTATATATTTAAATAAATTGAAAATCTAAAATAATATATTTTCAATAAAAATAAATAAAAATGTCAACAGTGGAGTTTCGTGTGTAGGATGTAACGAGTAACGAGTAGAAAAACACCGTTACAATTTTAAAAAAGGGTAGCGTTACCGTTACCAAATTCTTTTACTTTGTAAAGATTCGATTTGGAAGTGTTACCGTGGTTTCGTTACAAATTTGGTAAACGACCTACGTTACGTACTGCGCAAGGTGAGTGCCGTTACATTGTAACGCGTTACTTTCGGTAGTGTAGTATATAATATATATAGTATATAATTATATATATATATATATTTATATAAGTATATATATATAAATATATATATAGTATATATATAATTATATATTCATATATATATTATATATGGCTTTTTGTTTTAAGACTCCGTCAGTTTTTGATTTTTTTTATTTTTTTCTTTTTAACATTTGCTAGTATATGATACAATAATAAATTTCAGTGGTGATGGACATGGTTTGTTACAAAATTCGAATATTTTTTAAAATTATTATTTAAAATCACATTTATTTTCAATAAACTTTAAAAAGAATGAACTATTTGAAAAGTACGACACTTAGAATAAACAATTACACATTTGGAAATCAGCGATCAAAGTTTATTATAAAGAAAAAAAAAAAAATTCATTATAATATTCGAAAAGTAACACTTAAACGAAAACAATTACAGCTTTGAAAAGCAGTTAAAAGCTTATTAAAAAATATACAAAAAAAAGGACAAAAAAAAAAAGAAAAAAAAAACAATGTGAGGTAGACGACGGGGGACAGAGGGTGGACGGTTTTCCATACCCGTAGGGAGGGGCGGGAGGAACCCCGGATCAACCCAAGTATAAAGAGCGGGTCCGGAAACCCTACCCGGTAAAATGGAGGGGCGGGGGAAAATAGTCCACCTGTGTTCCCCGAATCGAGAGACCATGATCTCGCTGCCATCTTTAAAAAGAAAAAAAAAAACAAATTATATGATGGAAAGTCGAAATAAGAATGGTCATATATATTTTGAATCATACTCCGTCACATCACTTATTGACTGATGGAATCATTACTAGATAATATTAAATAAAAAAATAAAAAAAAAAATCAAAACGAGCAGTATGGAAACATACGGTCTATATATATTTAATATATATATATATATTTATATATATCATATTTATAATGATATTATATATATATAATAGATATATACTAATATGAATAATATATATATATATATATATATATATATTATATACTATATATATTTACATATAATAATTTATTATATTATATATATATATATTTATAACAGCTAAAAGGACTATGATCCGTCGGAAAAAAATTTCTTAAAAATGTTGAGAAATAGTGATTTATTTTAAGCATGTTTTCGATTTTGCATTTCTGGGCTTAACAGAAACGTATGACAATGCTAAAGTTGGTTGGCTCACCAACTAAGGAATTTCTAAATTCTGAGGTTGCTCATATCCGTGCCTTACTGGATTTTAAAGGAAAATGCATTACTGGAAATAATAGTACAAACAGAGGGCTTTAGTAAGATTCATTTGATTCAATGAATGTTGCATTCATGAATATTAGCTTTTTAAATTCTAATTTCTCCAAATGATGAAAAGTTTTTTGATCAATTATTTGTAATAAACACATTTGGTATTTTTTTATTTTCTGTTTGTTCAAAAAAATGCAATCAAAACAGCTGATCAAAATATATATAAACAAACGTTCGATTATGCCCAAAATTTGTGCTAAAACTGTGCTAAAAATGGATTAGCATTTCTATGTGCGTAAACACAAATCAAAAATCGGAAAACGGGCTTTAGATTTAAAATTCCCAACTATTATATTTTATTAAATAACAATTAACTATGATAAATATTACAAGAAAAAAATATTCATAAAACGTAATCATGTTTCTAAAAAAAAAAAAAAAAAAAAAAAAAAAAAAAAAAAAAAAAAAAAAAGATTAAACGCTACCTCATTGGAGTTCATTTTTCTTAGTGTTTTTTCAAAATCTGGTGAGGTAGGTTACACGTGTTGTTTATTGGTGTGTTAAAAGTTAGTTTTTGGGGTACATCACTGCAGCTTTTCTTATATTCTTTTTATCTATAGGACGTGCATTTTTTTAAATAGATTTATTTATTACATTTATTTAATAAAAATATTGGAGTTCTAATTTATTAGGATATATATATATATATTTATAAATATATAAATATATTATATATATAGTATATATATATATATATATATATATATCTATATATATATATATTATATATATATATTATATCATATATCATATAATATATATCATATATATTAGAGCGAAGAGAGAGGAGAAGAGGAGAGAGAGAGAGAGAGACGAAAGGAAAGAAAGAAAGAAAAGAAAGAAAGAATGAGAAAGAAAAGAAGAAAG
>JABUQX010098570.1:0-22500 GCA_015478945.1 Trachelipus rathkii
TAGGAACTCACTTCACAATGTATTTTTAAGTTTAAAGCAGTATGAAAAGAGAGTATATCTATACTTAGAGTTCATCTATCATAAAATGTTTTAAGGTATATATATATTTAGCTTATATTGTAAATATATATTATAAAACGTTATATATGAGAGATTATATGTATATATATACTTATTTATTTTATTACATTAAATATAATATTTTTTGATATATATATTTAAAAATAGATATAATAATATTTTATTTAAAATCACTAATTTAAAAAACTATATTAATAGTATATAAATAATAATAATAATTATTTTTTTTTATTATTTATAATAATTTGTAATTGGACATAAGAAACATAATATAATCACACATTAATATATACTTAATAATAATTACACGCTGGGAAATCTTCATTTTATTAGCCATCTGGCAGTTTACCGGTTTAACAGAAGACAAATTGATTTATTCCATCAGCACAGTTCTTTATAGTCAACGTACCTTTTCTATTATAAATGGTACGATACTCGGCGAAACTATCTGGAAAGATAAGATTTCCATATCCTCCTAAGGCCTCATCACATGCGACACATATGCTATGTGCTCGAGGTTCATCACCGAGGATTACATTAATTTACGCTTCTCATGGGATGCGCAAATTCAGTAGTGGAAGACATAAGATTTAAAAGTGAGTTAACAATAGGCACTGAACTCTATATGTATTTTTAGTTTTGAAGATATGAAAAGAGTACAGTTAACGTATTTGGACTTAATGAAAAAGAAATATTATATATATATATATTTTCAAATTTTTCAGTATTTATTTTATAAATACAAAATAAAGTGGTTTAAAAATTGAACAAAGCTTTACTAGCTGAGAGTACTAATACTAATATAAATACTACCATAAATATACATAATCGAAAAAGATTACTCGTGCTTTTATGAGAGCCAGGTCAATATATGAGTTACCGATATATATGTAATATGCATATACTACTTCTACCTTAAGTTATTAATAATTGACTACTTTCGAGATATTTAGAAAAAAATATTTCTTTTGGAGTTAGATCTAATTAGTAATATGTCACGAGATCACTTGGACACATGCGCATTCATTTGATTAAGCCAATAACTAGTGTGCACGAATAATTTTTCATATATAGATAGACAATTTTGTTCCATTCTAATTATATGAGTATTCTTGACCTACAGTATACTTTCTCTGAACATGGTGAGACTAGAGGTATCGTAATAAACCATAAGAATTAACTCCAAACAAGACAAAAGTAACTTTGAAAAGCAACGAGATCTGAGCCAAAACCTAAATAAGCTCATGAAAGTGTTTTAACTCTGAACTTCTTCATGTCTCTATCTCTTATTTTCGCGCGATTGCTTCTTCTATTTACTTTTCAATTTTTTTTCTCACTGTCTTTTTTTATCACAAATCACAGCAAAACAGCAACAGTCACAAAGTGCATTAACAACAACAGACAATACCAGACACAACAATCACAACCAGAGAGCAACAACTGACAACATTCCAATCAACAACCACAGAGAGACAAGACAACGAACATATATATTCACAATAATATACATAAAGCAATCTGCTATCTCACCTCTCTATCAGAGGAGGCTATAGAAGGTTTTGTAACATACACTAGAAACTCTTTGTGTCGATCCATTTTTCCATTCTACTTCTTCAGATTCTTCTTAAGGTCTTATTATGAAATATACATGTTAATTATCGATATATCGATATTTTAATAATATTTTTTAAGTATCGAGTATATTTACTCTATTATTTTTTTATTGATTATATATCTTTATATTATTCTATTTATCCATTATGAAATTATCTCATCAATATACTTACTTATTATTATTATTTACCTTTTTACTTTATTATTTATTTATATCAATTATCGATAATAATTTAATAAATACGCAACAACACCCTTTCAGAGAATTCAGTGCTTACGCTCAGAGAGTAAAGAGGAGAGAGAGAGAGAGAGGAGAGAGAGGAGAGGATCGTGTAGTACGAAAACGAGAAGTAGAAGGAGAGGCCAGAGTGAGTATGAATGAATTGATAGGACGAGCGGTGGCAACCTGTTACAATACGAATAATAGAATTAATGCATCTTGAGTATGTGCGATATCCTACAGCTTCATATTCCCCTGGAGCTGTGACATCTAAAACGCCACTTGAATTCAGCTTTTCGCCTTGGTTACGGCTTCTGTACATGAAAGAGGTATACTTTTTACGCTCCTAATAAATGAATCATTGGCCATATGATACGATCAAGAGTCCAATAGTAAGCGTCAGAAACCCTATAGATGACATGCACGCGGCGAAATGATTTATTACTATCTATACTGATAACATTGTATACGAAAGAAATTTACATGTACAAGTTATAGTAATATTAACAGGTGTCTTTGATGTCTTTGGGATGAAGTAAAGGTTAGGGTATGTGTGTATCATTTTATTTTACGCTATCTCTGTGAATAATTGTATGGTTTATTGCATGTTGTTTTGGGCTTATTATTTTTATAATTTGTTTCATAGTTCTTATCTGGTATTTTTTGTCATTTTATATTATGTTTTTTTCTATTGTTGCTCTTTTTAAATCTGATAAAAAATTATTAATTTACATTTGGATATTTTGACCTAGTCAATTATATCCATTGTTTTTTATTTCATCGAATATAAGTTCGTTTGGTAAATAATCAACTAACAAATACTTTTGTGAGAAATTTAACATCCGCATATTAAAGCCAGCCATTCAGGTTTATCAATTTTTATAAGATTTCTTCTAGGATCTCGATTATTCTCTCGGCGATTTTTCGGGAGAATGGCACTCGGCTATCAGCGAGATCACGCCGTTGCATCCAGCTTGAGCTAGGGTTGCTGATAATAAATTCTAAATAGCACTCGCGGTATAAGAACTACACCAGATTGAATTACCGAGTCAAAGCGCTATATCGCTTGTGTATTATCGTAATCCGATTTATCCGAATAGACTGTATAGTTTCATGCCGTGTGGTGGGGTAATGTTTCGCATAAGAGTGTCTCGCTATAATCCGAATCACGACTATGTAATTACCTTACTATTAATGTCAGATTAGTTTATATACTTATAAAGTATTCATACTTATATGAAATATTAATGCTATCAGGTAGATTTTTATGTGATATATCAAAATTAACCTATATTAAGTAAAATAGTAATGTAAAAAGCGTATCACACTATATTAAAATATAATTTATGTGTTTAGTAGTACAAGTAATCATATATATAAGTACTAAATATCATTCATTGTATACTGTATTACACTTATTTTAAAAAAAAAAGTTTTCATTTGTTAATAACTAAGTTACCTGGTCTTTAGGGCAAATTTTAAGTCATAATTTCATAATTTGAATAGTAGAAGTTATAACGTTTCCATATATATAGCCTATAATATAATATTTAAAAATTATTATTTATATATGATATAGTTGATGATAGTAAGTGTAATTTACTTTAATTGTCTTAAATTTAATGAATTTATTTTATAGTCTAAAACTTATATAGATATAGTAAGATATATTAGTCAAAATAATTATCCACACTACATAGAAATGTATAGATACTAATATAGATATATGAATATTAGTAAATTTAGATTGAAAATAGTATATAGTATATATATATAAAAATCAGGGATTTAAAAAATAAAAATTCAATGCTCACCCTTCCATTAAAATAACGTCGCTCTTACTATTTTGTTGCGTTTGTAGTTCCAGGTTTGGGGATGTATATGTAATATTCTCTCTTTTTCCACGGAAACTTCTGTTCATTATAATGGGTAATATTTAATTATAAATTAAGCCTATAGATATTAATCATAGAATATACTAAGTACTTCGGTTTCTTTGTACATTCCCCCAAGATCTCGGTGGCGGGCCTCGAATTGTCAATTTTTTCTGTCCAAGAGGCGTTATCTCTTGTAAGGTTGAAGAGTATTTTATTCTGGCGATTTGGTTGCGAGGCATCTGTCATTCTACATAAGTTCGTTCCTGAACGCGTGTGCAGCGCGTGAATAATATGTTTTGGAAGACGGTATGGCTTCTATTTTATGTTGTCTGCGGGAAGTGTATTTTTTGCGTAACTAGATTGGCGCCATATACCATTATTGAACAATTACTCACGGAAATCGCATTAGCAAAGATAACAATTTTACTGTAAAAGATTTCAATGTATATTAATTATCGAAGTATAGTTAATTACATGTTCGACGTACCCTAAATAAAAAAATTCCTTGCGTGGAATAGTAGTTACCGGCATTTCTAAAACCATTTATATCATATCTATGATGCTAACATGATAACGACGGTTAATTCTTGTTAGCGGATATTCTAATACTAGGGGTTAGTGTGTAAATAGAGTATCCTTAATCTGAATAAAATCGATGGTTGTTGAACTTAATTGGATCACATTAGTATCATACCTAATAGATTTTTATAAAAGTGAATCCTATCAGTATTCCACTATTTTTAGTAATTAATACCGATCATAACACCTATATCTAAGTTATAAGCTAATAAGGGCCGTCGTTTTTAAATTGCTTGCGGTTAAGTAAACCGGGTAAATTTTTTCCTTTAGAGAATATTTTTGGTCCAAAAAAGCTTGTTATCACCAAAAGTGGGACTATAATACTTTTTTCCATTCGACCTCTCAGCCCTGGTCATATGGCCCGAGGCTTATCTGCAGCTTTCATTCTATTAACACATAGGGCAGAAAAATCATCGTCTCTATCCTACACGTTTGCAAAACTTTTAACCCTGTTCCAATATCTGAGTACGCTCATAAACGAGTGAATTTGTCCCATGAGGCAAACTGTTTTGAATTTTAGTTGTTAAGTATTTTAGTGTCGGACATCTAAGAACGAATCTTTTTTCGAAAAATTAGGGATGTTAGAATTTTTGTATAATAAAGGATCATTATCCGGTCATCATACATATATATTTGATAAATTTTAAGTAAGTCAGTGTTAATTAAAATTATAATTTTTTAGGACCGTAGATATTGTGATTGATGTTTATATGTATAATAATAGATGATTATTATTATTCAGATTTTGTCCATATATATATTAATATAAATGGTAATTATACTGAAGTTTTTACTATATAGTGCTATTAATAAGTACATACAATACGATCTGGATATATAGGTATTATTACTGGTTTAGAGAAATAAGGTTTTTATTTTATAAAAATTGAGGCTTAAGATTTCATCCCATCGTAGTTCGGAAACTAAATATCCGAATAGTAGGCAAATAATTTTTAGGTTTCGGGAAAATATTTCAAAATCATTGACAGAAGCAAAGGAAACTTAATCGTTCTTTAAATATCAGAGGTGACTTTTAACTTAATCGAAGTAAAACACAATAAATTCCGGCATAAACCTAGAGGTGGAAGGCTGAAACCCCTAGCCAAAGTTTTTTACATTAATTAACATAGTAATTTTTAAAAAGGAAATGACGTAATGATTATCCATAATAAATTCCCAAAGTTTAAAAATGAATCAATCAGGTATACATCTCCGTTCTTTCTCCCTTGGTAGAGGAAATCCAGTGTCCTTCCTGATGTCACATCTCGATGTGAAGTGTTGAACACGAAGCCGCTATCCTTCAACCTCACAGAATCTATACTTCATTAATAGCGACACCCCTAAAAATCGAGGTTCGTTTTAAACATAACTTTATTCTCTTCCTTCTTCATATCTTCAGTAAATTCAAAAAGCACTTACGGGCTCTGTCAATTCAATAAGTTGACGGGTTCCCAGATAGATACGGGTAATGCGATGTGCAGATCCCGCTAAAGAAAAGATTGAGGCCTAAATTCACTTTCTCAGAATGCATAAATGATTGCGTTACAAAGCTGAACAGATCTGGGCTGAGACAAACCCATACAAGTTCTATTCGTAGTCACGTATTTCTTAAGATCATACCCGTACCGCTATCACCACATGAAACAGTGTTGGCTATTAGATCGTGGAAAGGTCGCGAACATAGAGATTGTACCCCATTATAACTTTTCATAATCACGTCCGTATGGCTGCCCATTCACCAAAGTACTGGACACCCTCTCTAAGGTTTTAAAGGGCGAATTTATAATGGTTGATTTTATAATGACCGTCTGGAATATGCTCGTGCTTCTAAACAATTCCATGCTAGTAACTTTCGTGAGGTAGCATTTCCAGCTAGACCACATAGTTTGCTGAATCTGATATGTTGATAAACCGTGAGGTGAAGTTAAGTAACTTGTGGTTTCCATCTCTTCTGATTGGGGTACTTGGCTTGGTTGTTAAAAAAAGCGACTCTCATTTTCCAAATCGCCTTTGGGGAAATAAACTTCACCTTTTAACATAGAAAAAGCCTCTATGCAGTTTTTTGAAGAGTAGGTTCTGGACATAGCAGGTTGAACTGCATTAGGCGATCACTTTTTATTTTAAGGTATCGAATTTAGGCACTTGAACGGGACAAAGCGGATTGTCTGGCAGTCTACAGTGGTAATATAGTATTTCCTGAGAGAATTAATACTCACACCATTTAATACACCGTAAGAAATTCGTAAGTGTTTTATAGTGACTTATAGCCGCTTTAGCTGCTACTGTGTAGCCTCAAGTCTTGTGAAGCTGTAAAAACCCCACATGGATTCGAGATGAGACGGAGCTTAGACTATCATCCAGAATAATTCAGTAGATGTTTCTATGATAGCTTTCCTAATAAAGGGATTAACTAGTCCTGTGCTGAACGTCACCGGGAGCGAAGTTTCATTGAGGTAATAAGGTCAAATGCTGGTTAAAACATAGAATAATAGGAAGTTTCGGACTTCTGTATGCCACTATGATGGCGTCGCACCGTTAGGAGAAAGGGTCTGTACCCATGCAGGGTTGTTCAATTTCCGTTTAAGCGTTTCTAGAATCATAGGACAATATTACATTAGATTGGATCTTGATTATTTGGTTCTGATCGTGCCTGGGAGATATTTGAGTCTCTAAAAGGAACTTGTCAGTGCTGGTGTCGAGTGTGGGTGGATAGAATGCTGATGAAGTGCTGTCGCTCACGCTATATCTGAGTAGGATTTCATCGAGAAGAGATCCAATTCGCTCTTGCATGCAGTCTGGACTAGCAGGTGAAGGGGAAATGCCCAGTCTTTGCCGGGGAGGGTTGTTAGGCTGAATAATGAACTAAGACTTCAGATGTCCTTCCCCTCCTTATATATACTATGTTAGCCGAAAGTTGTAGTTAAAGATACCATCTAGTAGTTAAATGGTGAATACATCGATACGTTTTGTAGATTTGGGCCTTCTAGCCTTAGGGTTTTTCCGCTACTGTATTTTCTTTTGCGGACCAGTTGCTTCTCTTCAGAGCCCTCTCTTCGTCTGGCTTTTTCTCCTACTTGTTTTGACAAGCTCACTGCGTCCTTAACTTTAGAACCGTGTTGCGCCTGACCGGTCATTTAATACGGTGTCTTATTTTGCGTTTAAACGTTCATCGAGCCATCTTCTCGTCGGCAAACCTCGTGCTAATTCCGCGCTTTTCAATGGGAGCATTCGAGTGATGGCCTCCCCTGTCCCGCTATATCTTGCAAAATCGTGTGCAGGCCTGTTCGTTCTATAGCTTTTTTACCTAGATATTCACCCCCCTCTTCTAAACAGGGGATGGGCGCTTCGGCAATAGCCTTAGTGAAATCCTTCCAAGACCGTATACCTCTCTGGATCTCGATCCATGAATACTCCCCTCTCCATGCTTATTACTTATGTGCTTGGAGCTTCTTTTCGCTATAACTCATCTTACAACTGCAAGAGTATACCAATGGAAAATGAAAAATAATGTTCAAATATTTCATTGTCCCTTTAATATATCCTTTGTGCAGTATGTCATTCTTTATTTCCTGAATGAATTCCAGTAGCATATAGATAAGATTTTCAATTCTGATTAAAAAATTTTCCATCATTTCATAGCTGATGAGGTTGTTTTCTTTCTAAAATGCTGACTTTACACAATCAATCGTGCCACTTGTAAATGGGTAAGGCCGTCCTTCCACGTCCTTTATATGTACTCTTATAGAGCCGATTGATGACCTGTTCAGTGAGAGATTGTGCATATTGGGAATGTTTATTACCCTTAACTTCTCTGAGGTAAAATAAACCCACCCTTAAACAGGAGCTTGTAGTATCGCCTCACATACTGGTGTTTCCCTATGTCAGTGTTAAACATAAATGCCATTCCAGGATGTTTTGAAGCATCTCGGAGGTGATTCAAAGTAATATGTTAACACCCCTGTCTTGTCTCGTCCGATTAAATAATTCTTCCTTGGTTCTAAGTTTGGTTTGTTTTCTATTACTTGTTTCCACTCATAACACCTGTTCAGCTATAGTATAGGGTACACTAGACAGTCATGGAGACATCTATACAGCCTTTCACGTCATTGAATGGTGTTTCGCTCGGCCAAAACTGAACGATCTCCTGAGGATAACAAACATGGCGTCAATATCTCTAAGGGGTTAATGCCTGCCCTGTATCCTCGACTCAAAGGATTTACTGTGGTCAATACCATCAGAGGGATAAGAAATAATCCTGTATGTAAAGAAATTAGATCTCTCAACATATTACTAAATCGCTAAAAAGCCGCAAATTTAGAATACCTTGTAACATTTGCAGGGAACTGATCTTAAAATAGATTTTCCTCATTACAGAGATGTCTTTCTTTCATAAAGAGTATTCTGCCTCGTTGTTACCCACTAGTGACTGTGCGGTTTAAAGCGCCTCTGTGTTCTCTCACCATCCGCCAATATGTTTTCAACACAATCTACACTTCGTAAACAATATCTTTCAGTAAAGGGATTAATTGAGGACATTTTTTCCAACATCTGATATTTAATATCACTGTCACACAGTTACCGATTCAAATGAGACCGTCCTCTTGTCATGTCCATAGGGTTCAGGTAAGGTCTGATCAGTGAATGTTCCTGAGAGCTTAATTATTTAAATCAGGATGTAGATTTCATCGTAAGCCGCGATTTTTTTGAAGGGCAGAATTTAAAAGAATAGAAGTGATCTGTAGTCCTCGCCATCGGTCCCAATGAAAGCTGCTTAATGTGATTCGTAATTTCTACCGTCTGCTTTACTAAGATACCGATTAAAACTTGTGGCGAGAATATCGCTAACCCATTTTAATCAGTACTCGTTGTTATTTTCGCGCCCCTTTCCTTTCGAACCTAATATCTTTTCATTTTATATATACACATTACTATTCAGGATTGACCGTATTTTCTTGTTAATTTTCCTGTTTGTAATAGAGACCTCTCTTTTTATTGATCGTTCAGGACCGTATAAATCCGCTACCAAAGTAATCATAATTTTTAAAGAGCGATCGAGTAGGGGAAGTCTCGAATATTTGAACTTTGAAAAAAACTCTCATATAAGACCACACCCTGAACGTCGTAGCCGTTTCCTGATAAACTTGTTTGTGTCCCCGCCTGTCTGGGAGACTCGTACATAATCGCCTAAACATACACGAAAAAGAAATGCCGTTTATTTTCCCTTACATCTTCGTTGTGAATGATCCACCTCGGTAAGGCTTTTATTATTCGAAGCATTTCTAGAGGGCGTAGATTTTATAGTGTCTATTGGAACGATTTATTTATAAGCAATGAGCAAGGTCTTGTAGTATGCTCAATAACTTAAGAGTGTTCATCGGCGGGTAAGTACCAGGGGTGGCATTTTCTCCTTGAAAGTTAGGCCGCTGTCGTGTCATACATAGCTGCCCTTTGATTCAACACAGCTGAGAATGTATTTAATCACATATAACCCCATTGTCGTGCTCTTTAACTAACTTCTTGGAAAACACGACTCTACGAAAACTTCACTGGTCTTGGCTCAGTCCAACAAGCATTCTTGGCCAAGCGCCTGTCAAACCCTCTATTAATCTTCTCGGTGAATCCTATGCGTCAGAAAAAGTACCTTGATTTTTTGAGATCTTTTAACGGTTTTAAACCCGAATAAGATATCTATCTAGAATAAAATAGCCATGAACATCAATTGGTTATAAAGGTATGTGATTGATATCCCTCGTATGTACGAGCTGTATTTTAACTGACCATCTTCGCGGATATAACCAGCTGCCCAAACGCTATCGATGAAGGGTCGCTAACGGTTTTCCAGGTAGGCGATAAGATTTTCTGCGGTAAAGAGGTTGTATTTGTAGAGTGAAGCCGTCGCTCCGCTTCTAGATATGCCTTTCACCTCTTTTCCGGGTCAATATCGGAAACCTCGAAGGGCAAACCTTGTGATATCCCTACCTATAGGCTATTGGTAATCCCTTCAGCAAGAATAAATACTTAATCATACGACACCGCCTCCTTACCTTCCCATGGTGTCCCTACTGGCAATGAGTAAAAACATTTGTATATATAATAATAAATATATATATTATATATATATTATTATATAGATATAGTAATATAGCATATGGTATATAATACTTATCATATACGGTCATATATATATATGATATATATATATAGTAGTATATATATAATTATTAATATGATATAATTATAGTCTGGTAAAAGTAATATATTAAACATACGGTGATTTAATATGATGAAGTTTATTTTATTCATTCCACAAGTGAGCATACCTTTAGAACATGAACAATTATATAATATATATATATACTATATAGTGATATATATATATATATAGGATATATATAATATATATACTATATATATATATACTGATATATATAAATATATAGTAGCTATCTTGTTTAATAAATAAGGGTGACATTAGCATATAATATTAATAACACTCAGGGAACAATTTATGCCTCCGAACTTGAGTTTAACTGCTTATATTCCTCCTAACCACCCGTTTGCTAATTTTGTTAGGCTGAAGCCCGGGGGGAAGGAAAAATGAACAGAATTAAGGACTAGAATCAGGCCTTGGCGTTTAGGAGAATGGTCATCAAGTCTGCTATGATTCTGCGCGGTGTTCAACGATTAAAGATGCGCGGGGAAAAATTTTATAGTCAAAGCTCTCGCCTTGATAGGCACCTAGTTTTACAAAAGACCACACAAAGAACAGCAGGCACGAAGCGCCTCTTCTTTCCCCAAATTGCCGCGTTGAGGACGATACAGCCGTATTAAAATTCCACAAATCGTTTTTGAACCCCTTTAAACTATCCTCATCCATCTAAAAATATGAACTTGACCTAACTCATTCCAACTATTTGTTCTTTTAAAATACGTAAAAGAAACGAGTATAAGATCCAAGACTGATCTGGCGAGCTCCCGGGCTGGCCAGATAACTCTACAAGGATATTTCTTAGCTGTCTTCTACCTATCTTGCCATCTCAGGTTTTACCTTCTTGTGGCAAAATTTGATTTTCCTTGTCGCGTCAGGACTTATTTAGCAGAATCTCTCCTTTAGATCAAATCCTTGAGATTAATATTTCTGCATTGCATTTGGTATAAAAGCAGATTACGCTTCTCATGGGATGTCTAATCCAGTCTGAATAATAGCCGATACAACAATTATAAAGCTCGTTGAAATTGCTGTATTGTTAACTTTAGGGTCGATCAAAGCTGTAAGCGAGCTGGCTTTGCTAGATTTTGTGCAGCAGACTCAAAGGTTGTTGAATATAATATGAGAGAAACTGGATGCTGGAACGATTTTGTTGTGGGTCGGATAATCTGCAGTGAGCGACCGACATTACTGTCCGTAAGGCTGTGGTTGTGAGGCCTGAGTGTGGGCTCTCGCAACGAATGGACGAGTGTAATTGTCACATTTTCATTTCTCCATAACTCGTTAAATCGGTAATCACAGCGGACCTCCTTCATTATGAACCGGATTATCAACTTTGGTAATGCAGACGGAGCAATATACTGAGAAATAGTAGAGGCAGGAAATACAGCCACCCCCCCTCTGCAACTATACGCGGTTCTTATTTATTTTTTCAAATGCTTTAAATACCGTTAAAAATTCAAGTAGTTTTTTAATGGTGTTTCTATGTCGTCGCAGCTTTTACCTTCGAGGCCTTGTTTAAAAGAGGAACATCTTTCACGTTAAAATATGATTTAAGCATGAGTTTTCACATTCAGATCCGTATGAACTTTATCTCATCATAAAATAAGGATTATTGTGCGATCTTGTTTCAGTCAGCCGGTTTCCTTTTTTAAATCTTTTTATATAAGTTTGAATAATACTTTTCACCCAAAATACCCAAAATTTTAGTAAATGTATATCACGCTTTGCAAAAGTCATCGGAAGCACGTATGTGCGGTAGGAAAGGACTCTATGCGTGTTCACCTAGGAATGAAGTTCACGACAGCAAGTACGTAAGGGTCGAAGTTAACGTTCTTTATAGTACTTCAAGAAATCTCCTTTTCTTGCTGACGAGGAACATATCTGCGACCCTAGACACATTTATGACCTGACTCATATCTCTTCTTTGACCAAAGAGGATTCGGAATTGGGTGCTTATAGACACAGTCCTGCCTTTCACTCTTTTGATGAAAAACCTTTCTCGTGTAAGACTCTTAAGCAGGATTTAATGATGGGAATTATCAGGTTTTAGAAAGGAGAGATAGTAAGTTTTTGAGTCTCTCCATTCTCTCGTCTCTTGATATTAATAATCAATAATGACCTTGTATTCCATTTTTCAATGATTTGAAATTGTATACCAGACACCATGGAACCTTTCGATTTTTATTTTTTAATAACTTTAATTAAACTTCCTACCTGGAATACACTAGAATAGTGCACCCTGATTATTTTTCACTAGGTGTATGCTCAAAAATGCAAAAATTCCGCCATCCTTAATATGTTTAAAAAGAAAAAACAAGTGCAAGAATAGAAAGGTTTTCCCGCAGCCTGTGGGCCCCGCCACCATCATGCATGTAGCAGGGCTGAAGACATGAATTTTCCCCCACATCCTATGCCCTCGTAGCGTGCTCGTGTACAATGCAAACTTTCGAAGCTACATGAGTGAGAGATTATATTATATAATATAATATATATATTATATATATATATATATATAGTATATATTATATATATATGATATATAATATATGATATATTATTTATTAATTTTATTTTTACCTATTACGACGGGTTTTACTCGACGATGTTAAGCACTCAACTTCAGTTAAAAACACCTTTACTACATTCCTAAGAACTTTTAAATAATCACAACCTATCTACATAATTTAACTTTAAATTTATACCCCTTAGGATAATATTTAATATTTTATGCATTAAATAAATATTTACAACTCTTCATGATCTGTCTTTTTAAGTGTCACATATAACACGATATAATGACATTCAAGTATCTTCAAAAACAGACGCCAAAGATTTAATACTCTGTAAATCTTTAAAAATATGCGAGTCATTTATATCGTTGTCTATCATGTAGCTATGTGTCTCACCGATGCCATCCGAAAGCACATATGTAAAAAAAGCTCCTCTCAGATATCAATAGTATGGTTTGTCTTTCTTTTATCGGTTAAGCATACTTCATCTTCTTGTCCAGGTTCTATTAAATACACCCGCAATATATGGTATGAAATTTCTGCAATACCAACGTTTGATAATGAAGTATTAAAATCTTTTCAATAACAGTTTTCAGAGATCATCAACATCATTTTACCTGAAAATGCGTCAGTAATTCCCAATCGTATAGCATATAATGAACGACTGTTACATTAGTTAGGAAACACATCTCATTAACTCTGTCTCTCATATGCCTATCACCCTTCGCCTCTCACTCGGACAAACGTTCAGCTTTTGTATTCCCTGAGATGAAGATTCCATGTGATGTACGTTTCCAAAATGCTTTCTAAACCACTAAGTCCTTTTCCCATGTCAGATTTCCACGCCGATGGTGTTCGCATGTTTTAGAAGAAAAGGCTTAGAGTAAGCTGTTTTTTCCTTTGCTCCTTTTGCTCTGGCTCGATAACTGTTTTTCGATATATGTTTAAGCATAAGCATTAGGGTTAAAGTAAATCCAAGTAAGCAGGTCTCGATGGTGTTACATACTACACAGTATTCATCGGGACTCAGGTAGAACACGATCGCCGTGTGTTTGTAATATGATAATTACTAACACACTGAAGAATTCAGTTTTCCATTCGGGTTATCCTTTTTATAATAAGAACTTTATATGTAGGTTCTTAACTTCCCACTGAATGATGTCTTGTACAAGGTATAACCTAATTAAAAGAACGAATCATATTGTTGTTCTTTCTGGAACTGAACACTTTTAAGATATAGACGTAGAGAAAATCTTCTTCCACAGCTCGACCGACTAAAGCGAACTATAGTTGAACGAGATTTAGAAAGACTCAACAAGGATCTGCTATATAATTCTCGCCAAACACAATGTTAGGGGTAATAAGAGATAGAGGCTGACGTCCACCCAGTCACAAGGGACCATTTATAAGAAAGATTCTCGACAAGCCACAACAGTGAGGGGGTGGAATTGAGATATCGTTTAACATCGTCCAATCGCAAAAGTAAGGCAGGAAAAACGGCAATGTTTTAATTTTACGATCTGCTGTAGAGGAAAATAATAATAGTTTGATTTTCTAAGTTACGACCTCCATTTTCAACATAACTAATATATTAAAAACAGTAATATTAATAATAATAATAAATAATAATAATAATAATATAATAATAATAATTAATAATATATAATTAAAATATAATAATTATTATAATGATAATAAATAATATATAATAATAAAATAATAACAGGAATAACAATATTTTTGTTCTGTTGTGGTTGTGTGTGTGGTGGTGTGTATGTGTGTGTTGTGTGTGTGTTGCGTGTGTGTGTTGTGTGTTTGTGTTTGTGTGGGCCGTTGTGGTGCATAATTGCCAAGTAATCTGCTTCTGATGCCATCGAATGCATCTAAATGCCGTATGGACTCGGTTCATAAACATTTTCATAGCTTTTTTTTGGGTGAATAGCTGCTTTCATGTTGTTCTTTTTGTTTAGTGTTGTCGTGGCTGTGATTGTTGTGGTTGTTGTTGATGTTGGTTGTTGCTGTTGTTGTTGTTGTTGTTGCTGCGTGCATATGTGTTGTTGGTTGTTGGTTAATAATTGCCTTTGTGACCTGTTGCGTTTTGCTGTGGATTTTGTGATGATGAGAGAAGAAGAAGAAGAAAAAGAAAGAAGAGAAGAGAAGGATGGAAAATGGATCGAAGACAAAAAGTTCAGAGAGTTAAAACACTTTCGTAGCTTTGTGTTTAAAACATAATAATAATAAATAATAATCATAATAATATGAATAATTTAAAATAATAATAATAATAATAATAATAATAATAATTAAATAATAATAATAAGATAGTAATAATAATAATAATAAAATAAAATAATAAACATAATAAATAATAACAAATGAATTTAAATATTAATTAATATATATATAATATATAATATATATATATATATATATAATATATATATATATATATAATTTATATTATATATATATATATATATATATATAATATAATATATATATATATATAATATATATATATATATTATGATATATTTATATATATATATTAAATTATATATATTATATAATATAGTATAAATAGTAGAGTTTAATTTGTCAAGAAACTGCATCTTTCTTTTATAGCCCTGGGCGTAATCCTTTATCGGTCAGAATATCGGACGAAAGGTAATTAACGTGAACTAAAAGGGATTAACTTTTCTCCGATTTAATCCTTTGACCGCCACCTCATTAGCCTAAGTCAACTTGAACTCACAAAAGCATGCATGGCAAGAAAATTTTATTCATTTACCTCGTATTTTTAATACACAACATTTTGAACTCAAATTTGTATATAAAGATGAATTCAGATTAGGACTGGAAAGGCCGCTTAGCACGGTCAGTTAAGTCATTGACTTACCTGCCGATCCAACCGTGCTGGAGGTCAGCCTAAGGACGAGGACTTCGAGTTCCTATCTCTGTGTCCAATCTTTATAGTGGTGCAGTTTAAAAGAATGGGGGAAAGTAGGGGTAATAGAAAAAATCCTCTCTCCTCAAGTGACGATGCGAAACATCGAAAAGACGAAACGAGCTATACGACCAACGAGCGAAACGCGGTTGGTGGCGGATCCCGGAGGTGGCGGAGGGCGGAGGGCGGAAAGCGGGATCGGTGCGGAAAGGCCTGCGCGGGGGACAGTGGCGGAGGGGCGAACGGGCCGCGCGGAAAGCGTAAGTGTGTGTGTGTGTGTTGTGTGTGTGTGTGTGTGTGTGTGTGTGTGTGTGTGGTGTGTGTTGTGCGTGCGGGGCCGAGAGAGGAGAGTAGATGATTAGTCATCGGCAACAGACAAAGTGGGTGAATGCAACAGCTAAAGGTAGGGGTAAAGAGATGGAGGGGGATAGAAAGGGGGGAGTGGTAACGTGTGTGTGTGTGTGTGGTGGTGTGTGTGTGTGTGTGTGTGTGTGTGTGTGTGTGTGTGTGTGCGCGTATGTGAATGTGTGTATGTGAATGTGTGTATGTGAATGTGTAGATGTAGGCATCTGTGTGTAATGAACAACTCGTGTAATGTTGATGACTGCGTCATCAACATACACTCGTCTGTGTGCACCTACGTGCCACATATGTCAATATAACATAAGGAACATGGAAAAAAGGGGGGAAGGGGTAATAATAATAATAATAATAATAATATATATATAAATAACACTCATATACCTACATACAATATATACAATCACGTGTACGCGCGCTACGCGCGCGTAACATCATGTGTACGTATCTACATGTGCGTATTTCATGTGCGTTCTTCTTTCTATCTAGTACTCCCAACTACTTACAACACCTTTCCCAATAAAAGCGCATCTACGGATTTTCCCGAAACTTACAAGATATATTTGAAATATGTTCTAATGAATGAAAAAAAAAATTTGGAAATGCGTTTTTCTCCTACAATTACTATATGAAAACTCAATATGTTTTAGTAAAAACCTTTTTGTTTTTTGATCTGTTAATACCTAAATCATGACGGTTCATCTTCGACTCAACAGCCCCGTTGTTTGCATCTCTAGTACAGAGAAAACAATGTTACCGAACCAGAGTTAGAATTATATTTCTTTCGCCCTATCTGAATCTCAAAAAATCCCCACTTCAAGCACACACAACACACACACCACACACACACACACACCCACACACACACACACAACACACACTACACATATATATATAAATATATATATTATTTATATATTATATATATATATAGTATCATATATATAATATACTTATATAATATTATATATATATATATATATATATATATAATATACTATACTATATATATATTATATATATATTATAATAAATATCTATATATATATTTTCTTTCTTCACCTTCCCTTATTTTCCCAAGATTGGGAATAAGGAGCGCTACAAGCCATTACGCGAAAAGAAAAAGCAGTAGAAGTATCGACAAATGTCAGAAAGATAAGCCCAGCCTTACCGCCCCCTCTGCATACCATTAATTAGTGAAGCTCGTCAACAGACAGAAAATCCACCCTAAAGCTGCATGGGACCGCGACGGACCGCCCTCACTATGCGTAAAATGCGTCAATGTAACGGTTCATCCCTTGGCCCCAGGTGGGCCACAACAATGCCCCCATACAAAAAACCCGCCACTCTCTCCTAATCATGCACCTTTATTCCTCGCCTCGCCAAACTCCACATTTCTCTCCTTCAGACATTCGTGTACTGACTCAAAATCCACTTTTCCTTCGGCCTCCCAGCCGGTCGGTTCCCAACAAACTCTCCACTATACACCACTTAAAAAAAAAAAATCCAACCGACTATCATTTCATCCTTTCACGTACCAAACCAATTTCAACATACTTTAATTGATTCTCCAATTTACCCTTTCCACACCGAACACAAACTCTCTAATACGTTCTTTCCTCACTTTTATTAATTCTTCATACACCTAGCATTTGCCCCTAGATTGTCCCTATCTGAACAGACTGAACCTTAGATCTATATTTCCTATCACAGACCATTAGTCTCACTCACCATTACTAATAAACAACAGGTAAACAACAGACCCTCATGTTAAGCATCTACTTGCCACTTCAACGACTTAGGTCCCTTTAGCATTCACCACGATTTTAATTGCACCTGTAACCTTCCCTGCCATTTCACAACTTTCCTACTACACTCTCATCATATCACCGTTCCCTTCTCATCCAACACATTACCCTAAAATATTTAAAACCAGGACACTTTGCTCAGCTTGCTCACCATCTCACATAACTTCACATCTAGGACTGTCCTCACTTCACAACCATAACCTTACTACTTATCATCGTACGTTTACTTTTAAAACCCCCTCCTTTTAAGATGTACCCTACTCACCCCCTTCAGAACACCAAATCCGTTCTCAAACGTCTCTTCAGATTCGCCCACACAGAACCCAATCATCCGCAATATATAGGTCAGAGCACCCTCCACTTCATCTCCATTCTCCATTCATTCTTCTACCCCATTTCCTGCCCTCCTGCCACCTCCAGCTCTAAGTTTTTCATTAACCCATCCATATTACAAATTGGAACTAACAAGGAGACTAACAAAACCCTGATACTCAACAATCCCTTATAATCCATCAAACCAACACCATTCCGACCACCATTTTAACTCTTACATCATGCCTTCAACTATTCGTTCATACACTAGCTTTTGTTCCATTCAGAAGCCTACTACCAACACCATGTATCACTAATACCTGCCATAAAGCTTCCCTATTCACTCTATCATATGCCTTTGTAAAATCATAAAACCTAAAATATAATTTATTCTTCCTTCTCCCTCATTTCTCCAATCATTTAGTTTCAATGTAAAGATTTGATCCACACATCCTCTACCACTACTACGATTGCAGACACACGTTATTGATTTGGTGAGTGCCCAGGCTATAATGAAAGTGAAATTTAGTTAAAACTAAATTTGAAGCCATCAAGAGAAAAGGCCCAACATATTCAGAACTTTGTTAAGTGGATTTCTGAAGAATGATCAAGCGCATCTGAATCTGAGCTGGTATTGAAATTGCTGTACCAAAGAATTTAACAAATCTCTAAAAATACAGACCCAATATCTCCTACTTCCGACCCACAACTTATTATTGTACACCCATTTTTACACCATTTTGGATGATTTAATTATCAAAACATTAGGAGAGAGGTTTTAAATCATAAAGAAATTATATCTTTCTAGCAATTTGTCATACCGAACAGATGTAATTGCCATATTAGAAGATAAAAGAGCTGTAACATTTTACAAATGGAAAGATCTCGAAAGGCCCAATGAGAGCGATTTATTAAAAGTAGAATGGGGATTTATGGAAGTTGAAATGGGCATCACAGCACAGATCGTCCAAAACTGCAATAGACGAAACTAGTTTCTTGTTGGAAGTCACAGTTTTACAAAATTTACATCTTTGTTGCAGAATACTTGCCAATTTTACCCGTGTATACTGCTTCAATAGAATTCATAACTTTTTAAACATTTAATGACTGCTGAAAACCAAGTTGAGAATATATATTGGAGATGCAAAGGACTCATTTCGGACTTGCCCTCCTCTAATACTTCGAATATGCCAATTAAACTCAAAATGTTATCTCAGATTTTGTTCCTCTCATGCCCCGGCGCGATTAAAGTTAACATCAGTTAAGATGATTTTAGAAATTTATATAAATAATTCCCATTTTCCTTAGAAATGATTATATATTTTTTGCCATCTTACTTTATATATATATATATATATATATATATATATATATATAATATATATATATAATATTATATTATATATATATAATATATATATATAATATATATAATAATAATATTATATATAATATAGTAATATATATATATATATCTATATATATATATATATATTATAATAAGAAACTTAAAGAGATTGGAATATAAACCCCCGAAAAAAAATCCATGGGATACGCCACTATATATATATATATATATAAATTATATATTATACTATATATATATATATATATTATATATTTATATATATATAATATATATATAATATATTATATATAATATATATATCATTATATATATATAGTATTATTATATGGTTAAAGTTGCATCAAAGTTGTTAAAAATCCTATAAACTTTTCAAAAGACACTTTAATTAATAATAAGTTTCCTAAATATAATTAAATCTAAAAAATCATGATTTATTTTGTTTAAAAAAGGAAAAAAAAATATTTACTTATAGAAAGCTTGATAGAAATATCCGTCCAATATTTGACACAAAGAAACGAAACAACTCAACTGTACGACATTAGCTTTAAACTTTTCTGGTACCATATTATAAGTTTTCTTTTTTTTATTGGGAAACTTATATAACTATATATATACTATATATAATATATATATATTATTCATATATATATATATATCATATATATAATATAATATGATATATATATATATATATATATATATATATACTAAACCATATATACAAAACAAAGCTTCGTTATCGCCCCACCACTGGACTCAGGTAAGCCTCTATGATGCATAAATAGAATGTTATAGGCACGAAATAACTTTTTTCTTTCTCCTATGGTCTACGAGGTAAATGAGGTTAGGTTAGGTTAGGTTAGGGTAGGACAATTTTTTCTCGAATTTAAATAATCCGATCACACCAAACTTCCTCTACAAAAATTCTACAACAGTATTGGTTTGGCGAAAAACAAACCATGTAACCACATTGTTTGCCAATTAGTATCGTAACAGGACAAAAAAAATTGAATACTTCAAATATGTAGAGGGCGAACAATATAAAAATTGAACCTCTCTAATTTCACCACCTTTTTTTTACAGATTTAGCCTACAACCGTTTTTCTTCCTCCGTTAACTATAAAAAGTTAACAAAATCACGTATCATTTAAACACATATTCTCCATAAATCCCAATTACCTCGGCTTCCACAGATAACCTATCTCATTTCTTATGTAAAACTAATTCACATGCAAGACCTCCATTCGTACTGTAATAAATAGATACTGAAGATACGATGACAGAAAACGGAACTTATTACAAACGTTAAAAGCGTTCTTCACCATGCTATTCACAGCCGAGATGTAACGATGATCTAACAGTATTTTTGACGTTTCTTTATTTATTAACTCTTTATCAAAATTTTATTAAATGATTCCAACACGAATTTTTCATATTTAATACATAATATTATCTAACTTTTTACCTAAATAAACTTTTTTTGAAAAGTATCCCGATTTTTATTCTTGTTTATGGCAACTTCATATATATATATATATATATATAATATATATTATATATATATATATATTATATATATATATATATAATATATATATATACTATATATATATATAAATATATATATATATATATATAATATATATATATATAATATATATATATGGGTATGGTGTGCAGTGTGAGAAAAGTCTCGAGAGAAGTTATGTATGGGGATGGTGAAAAACTGGCAACAAAGTGTTCCTGATTTAAATATTATAAGATATATGTTAGATGTTGGATTAAAAGGGAACGGATGATGCAGAGTATAGTAGGAAAGTTGTGAATGACAGGAAGGTGGCTGGTGCAATTAAATCCTTGGTGGATGTAAAGAGACTAAGTCTTGAGTGCTCAAGGGTTTTACATGAAGGTATGTTGTTACCTGTGTTAATGTATATTAGGGAAACTGGTCTGGAATAAGAGGTATAGATCTAAAGTACAATGTGTTCTGATAGACATCTTAGATGTGAGAAGAATTGATAAAATGAGGAATGAACGCATTAGGGAGTTGTGTGGTGTGAAGAAAGGAGTAAATGAGAGAATAAATGAAAGCACATTGAGATTGTTTGGTCATGTGGAAAGGATGGATGATAGTCGGTTGGTTAAGCGAATGTATAGCTGTGAGTGTGCTGGTAATCGATCGGCTGGGAGACAAGAAAAATGGATTGAGTCAGTAAAGGAATGCCTGGAGGGAGGAATGTTAGTTTGGGAGAGGTGAGAAAAAAGGTGAATAATAGAAGTGAATGGAGGGATTTTGGTATAGTTGTGGCCCATCTGGGCCAAAGGATGAACCTTACATCGACAAAATGTCATAGTGACGATCCGTCGCGGTCTTGTAAAGCTCTATGATGGATTTTTCTGACTGCGACGAGTTCTCAGTAAAAGGTATAAAGGGGTAGTAAGGCTGGGCTTGTGCCATATATTTCTACTACTTTTGTGTCCAGTGATTATATATATATATGTATATATATATATATACTATATTAATATTATATAGTATATATAATTATATATATAATAAATATATGATTATATATTATGAATAGAAAAATGTATTTTATGGATAACATATT
>JABUQX010098570.1:25000-31039 GCA_015478945.1 Trachelipus rathkii
TATATCATATATATATATATCAGAGGTAGGCACTTCAGCTATTTAGTCCGCTAGTCCGCTAGTCCGCTCCGAGCGAACTACCAGAATAGGTGCGGACTAGCGGAGGGGCGGAGTCGTCAGGTCAGGAAATTAGCCGACTTGCACGTGCGGATCAAAAGAAAGTTTCCGGCCGGATTATTTTTCCTGCTCACCGCACGCTTTTTAAAAAAATGACAAATATGCTTTACTTATTAAGATTTCTTAATTGGTTATAAATAAAGAACGTATTATTTTATTTGTTAAGTTTATACCTAATTATACTTGTAGTCTCAAGACTCTTAATTGTTTCGTTCAATAATTAAACTCTCCAAAAAATTTCAATTCTCAAACCTCCATAAATGGTACATATATAAAAATTAACATTTAAAACTTTAGAGGAGCTAGACTGAATGGCTTTACCCTCATCTATAACTTTAATTAATTTTATATTATAAACTATTAAATAACTAGGCAATTAATCTAAATCTAATTCTGTGGTAAAACCGATATATATATATATATATATATATATATACTATTACGCAGTTTCCTTTTAAAATCCTTATGTAGTATATAATCAATATCATATATATTTATACTATATTATATAACTATATATATATAGTATAGATATATATATATTACTAATTGATATAATATTTAGTATTATATATATATATATAATACTTATATATATAATAGTATATATATACTATATATATAGTATATATATATGATATGATTATACTACATCACTAATATATACTATATATATTAGTATTGTATAGTATATATAATATATATATATATATATATAATATATAATATATATATCATATATATATATAATATATATTATATAATATATATAATATATATATATATTTTTTTTTATAAATATATATAAATATATATATATATATATATATATCTATATATTATATATATAATATATTATATATATATATAATTTATATATATTATATATATATATATATTTATATAATATATATATATATAGCTACCGATGCTGATTACGTAGGCATTAGCATCGACTTGCAGAGTGGAGGCTTTCATGGGATTCTTACTAAAAAGTCTTGACGAAATAGACCTTCTAATGGTGGACAGGTGGTCAAAATATTTCATAAGGGAGGCAGAATGATTTAAGTGTATACCTTAAATTAAGGCAATGGACTGCTGGAATTGAACTAACACCAGCACTCCTCTCCACCAGGACATCTTTCCCTTTCAAGCAATTAGCAGATTTGTTGAATTTGTTCATAAAATATAATACACCTCTCCCTAGTTCTGCGGCTGTAGAGCGAATATTTGGTATTGGTGGGGATATTTGAGTGGCAAAAGAGGTCAGGCCTTAACTGCTTTTTAATTTTGAGCACTATATCTTTTTTGAAAAAGTTATTAAGTCATGTGAGAATTTCTTGATACCTTTGATTGACGACCATGGAGGAGGAAGGTTGTGAAAATCCTTGAGATTTAGTAAAATATTCCATTTTCAAATTTTATCATCTCCATATAATGGAGTTATAAAATAAAATTTTTTTAAAGGAATTATATATAACCCGTATTTAATATTAGAAGGAAGGTCTTAACGTTTGTCGTGACTCCATGTCCACCTATTATGTAGGCTCGGGGAGACCGTGCGACCCGTTGCCGGACCTTTGCCATATCGGAGGTGTTTGATGGTTACTGAATAGGTCCAGGTTTCTTAGTGTCTCTAGCCGTAGAACTACAGTATTATTCTTCTCCCTCTGTGAGTGTTTAATGCGTGAGGTTGCCGCCCTAGCGGCTTTACCGCCTTTAGTAAATGAGTGTGTGGGGTCTAAGGGTGGCCACCCTGTCCCCTCTGCGATATAATTATATTGATTTCGATATATATATATATTTTTATTATAATCAACTTTATTTTTTATTAGTAGATTCTTATCAATTTTATATATATGGTAAATAACTAGATTTATTATACTACTATCTATTATTTAATATATATTATATTATAATAAATAATAGTATATATATACTAATCTATATATATATTATATAAAAGACAAAATATATATATAGTCTCTCACTTCAGATTTACTAAAAACAAATTATTCATGATAATTATCGTTGTATATCCGTTAGTAATATATATATGTAACTGTGGTTGCGTCTTTTGGAAAATAATGTATCACTACATTCTACGCCTCCCTACCATTTCATACCGATTATCAAGTACCCATACTGTTATATTCTTATATATTATTCCTTGTATATAAGTTTTATTATATTACATGGATATGTATAACAAGGTATATTTATAATACACATTGAGGACATACATTTATTCAATCAAGGCTAGTAGAAATATATGCCCACAAGCCCAGCCTTTACTTAGCCTACCACCTTTTTATTACCCTTTATTCCTTATGTACGCTGGGAACTACGTCGCTAGGTCAGAAAAATCCATCATAGAGCCGTTACAAGACCTAGGACGAACCGGAATTCGTCACTATTTTGACATTCAGTGTTGTCCGATTTTCTTGTAAAGGTTCTAATCCTTTGGCCCAGGTATAGAGGGCGCACAAACTGTTATTACCAAGAAAATGCCCTCCATTCACTTTCTATTATTCACCTTTTTTCTCACCCTCTCCGAAACTTAAACCATTGCCTCCCTCCAGGCATTCCTTAGACTTGACTCAATCTCAATCCTCTTTCTTGGTCTTCCCGTAGCGAATCGCTAGTATCCAGCGACTTCTTCACAGCCTATTGCGCAATTAATAGCGCTTTAAACCACAAACCGACTTTTATGCATCTCAATCCTTATCCACATGACCAAATAAAACAATCTCCACATGTGCTTTCTATTTATTCGTTTCATTTACTGCGCGTATTTCTTTTCAACCACAATGTGTCAATCTCCCTAATATGCGTGATTCATCCTCATTTTATTCAATTTATCTTACTCACACTCTCCTAAGATTGTCTATCAGAACACATTGTACTTATAGAATCATATATTCCTTTTATTCCAGACCAGTTTCCCCTCATTATGTACACATGTATAACGAGAACACGGAACAACATACCTTCATTGTAAAACTCTCCGATTGAGCAACTCGATGACTATTTAGTGTCTCTTTAACGATTTAACCAAAGGATTTTTAGTAGCAACCAGCCACCTTTCCTGACTATGGCAACTCAACTTTCTTCTCCTACTTTCAAGTCCCTCTTGGCATCTCTCATTCTCCTCGTTCCCTCTCTAATCCAACATCTAAATATATCTTAAAGTATTTAAACTCAGACACTTTGTTTCCAGTTTTTTTGCACTCCTAGTCCAAACACATAACCTTCACTCTTCGAGGAGCCATGGATTAATCTCCGATCCACCGGTGTCCGCATCACAACATCTCAAATAACCCCATAATAAACCTCGCCTCTAATTTAAGCTAAATTATAGTTTACTCAAATCGTTTTATTTATACTGATACTTCTAATATTCATATGCTATATATAAATATGTGTATCGTATACATATAAGAGTTTATATCATAATAATTAATGAGGTATATATATAATAATTATATAGTAAATATAGTAAGTTATATATATATATTCATTACAACTTAACACCGCTTTAACCAATAAATATGAACTATCAAATATATATATATCATGAAGGTTGCACTTCAATAGCCCCAAGAAATAAAACTCTCAGGTCCCACGAACATGTATCGCCTAAATAGGTTTACACTGTTCAACGTACATGTACAGCGCTTCACATAGCATATATGTTATTTAATTATAAATAAATTCGTGTTTGTGAAATATTTGATCTGATTATGATATTATTAGATAATACGTTTAATCAATAACTAACAATAAAAACATATGTATTCATCGTTACGAGCTCTGGCAGGACTAATCTAACTATTACAGACTTTTCATATTGAATTTATTCTAGTTCATTTTTCCTGTCATCGTACTTCAGTATATTATTATACCTTAACTCTCATGTCTCACTCAAGCTGGAGGTCTGCATGGTTGAATCTTGTTAATCTAATACATCAAAATGTTACTTTGACAGTATTTATGAAATAATGTTGCTTTAAATGATAGCTGATTTTTGTATACATATTTTGTATACATACGCGAAAAAGTGTAGCAAAATGTAAAACAAACGTGTTGAAACATTAGCAGGTTTACCTTTATATATTGCCATGTGTTCGCTAATCTACCATTAATTTTGAAGGTTATCTCCATCTTTTCTATTTTCTTGGTTAACACGACAACTATTAAGTGGCAAACAATTGTTCGGGTTACAGAGGTTTGATCTTTTCCAACATACTGTTAGAGATAGAAGTTTTAGTACAGATAACGTTCTGGTGTGTATTAACAGAACTGTATTAATCTTCCGCAGGAAAAAAAGTGTGTGCTATATCCGCCTAATACCCTAACCTAAAACCGCTAAAACCAATCCACATTAATAAACACTCCTCGTAGACCCCATAGGATGAAAAAAAATAACGTACTTCATTTTACGTGGCCCGAACTGAAATTGTCTACATCTATAACATTCTATTTTATGCATCCTGATGAGAGGCTACCCTTGAGTTCCATGTGGAGGCCCATAGAAAAGACATTGTGAGTTTTGCTTATCATAAAGTAAAAAATTTATTATATAGTAATCTGTATATAATATAATATATTGATAATAATATATAACCATTATACATATACTTTAATTTACACTATATACTGTTACTTATACTAATAACTTTAACTCATATATATATATATGATGTAACTATAATATATATAGTAATAAGATATATACTTGTATAATAAGTTCCCCCAATAAAAAAAAAAGAAAAAAAACCCTTAATAACCCAAATAAAATCTAAAATTGTACTAAGTTGTCTCGAAAGTTCACGTCTAATTTCAAATAAATCTGAAAATATTTAAGCCGGAATTCACTTGATCCTGCTTGAGGTCATGATACAACAATCGCGATCCAGACCCATAATTTTCCATATTGGAAAATATAAGTAAAATTATTTTTTTTTACCTCCCTATTATTTTAGAACAAAATAACATGTGTATTTTTTTCGGCCCTCAACATAAATTAAAAGGAAAACTTATTAATGAAACTTATTTTGAAAAAGATTTATAGGATTATCTCTCTCTCATATATATTAATGGCAAACCCCTCTAAACCCAAAAAGTTACGTATATCTAGATATACAGCTATAAATAAATTTACTAGTAGAGAGACAATAATATATACTATGATGTAATCCACTATAATGATATAAATTATATAATAATAGTGTATATACATATTATATATCATATATATACTATATATATATAATATAAAGTAAATTTTTTTAAAGTAAAATCTAAGAAAATGATATACTATACAGACATTATAAGTATATATATATATGTATCGATCTGCGTGCTAGCTCCAGATTTTTTTTCGCGGGCGGGGGGCCCAACCAAAAATCCCCTGTTTCTTATATATATCTTTAATTATATATTATTATATATGATATTTCATACCGTATATATAATTATATTATATATATATTAATATATAATATAAATAATAATGTAACACCCCGCCGTTAACTAGTACAATAATATAATTTATAAAACTGCGTCAAATAACTTAATTATAATTACAATAATAATAATATAATAATAATAAATTAAATTAAATAATATATATAATATTAATAATAATTAATTATAATAAATGAAGTAAAGTAGTGGTATGCCTCTTTCAGATTACGATAAAAATTTATAAATAAAATGAATTAACAGTATTATTTTAAACTATGCCAACAGCAAACTAAATCTAAAAAACACCAACAGCAACAAAACCTAACAGCTACTTAAAAACAGCACAGCACTTCAACCTAACTACGTATATATGAAACCTTAAATTGAAACAAATGCATCTATGTATCGAAAAACGTGAAGCTTACCCAAATTATTAAATTCACATATGTAACG
>JABUQX010098571.1:0-22500 GCA_015478945.1 Trachelipus rathkii
GGCTGGAACCATTTAACTTGTCTTTCCATTCTTCTAGGAGACGAGTCTTGTTAAAAAAAATTCAAATTACTTTTCCTTGTCGTGTTGCTATATATTGTGAATACATTGAATTTCTTTTTCAACTCGTCTAGTCTGCATAGATTTTATACCTGACATTTTAAAAGTTAAATTTTAGGGGATGGAATCTTTCAAACAGTTTATCTTTTCCTTCTGAAGGGATGAAAGATTGCATTTTCGTTTATGCTCTAATTTTTATGTAACTCCACGCTGGTAAAGTTTGGAATAATTTTTAATAACTACTTCTGACCTAACGCTAAACCTAACTAACCTAACTAACCTAACCTAACCGTAGACTACTAACCGAAACCTAGTCTAACTAACTAACTCTAATCTAACTAATAACCTAACTACTAACCTAACCTTAGACTAATAAAATAGCAACCCTAACTTAGCTAGCCTACAGACTCTGAACTAACTAACTAACTAACCTATTAACTAACTAACTTAAACCTGTCTAATACTAACCTTAACCTAACTAACCTAACTAGACTGAATATAACATTAAATCGCAACTATACTATAACTATAGCTGAAACGGGCTTGTTGAGTATTTTTTCTCTTTTTTCCCAACTTTCATTGATTTTGCAGCAATTTGCAAATCGCAGTGTATTGGTGGCATTTGGGTCAGCCCTGTGGATTTTAGTGCTTGATTCGGGTTTCTGCTAATTTTGGTGGGTTGATTAGTATAGGCATGTGGGCATTGTTCCCATTATGGTGGATATATATATATTATATTATATTATAGGTAGTATATGATTATATATGTATAGGTATGATAGTATATAGTATGATATATATATATAGTAAATTAGTATATGTATGAGTATATATTATATATATATAATTGATAGCTGCGAGTACTCTGAGAGATAAGTCACGTTGCACGAGTTCCTGGGATAATTATGTAGCTATATAGTAGTATGTATAGTAGTAGTATTATATATATAGTGGTATATATATATATTATATAGTAGTATTATATATATATTATGATAGTATATTATATATTATGTTATATTTAGATAGTATATATATATTATTATATTATAGTAGTATGGTATATATTTATTAGGTCTTATATGATATAGTTATATTTCTATATTATATAGTATATTATTATATATTAGTAGTTATATATTATCTTATATATATATATATATTATCTATATATGTATATTAGTAGTATAGTTATAGTTATAAACAAACATGGTGAGAGATGGAGAGAGTAGGGAGAGAGATGAGGGAGAGAGAGAGATGAAGAGGAGAGAGGAGAGTAGGAGAGAGAGGAGAGAGAGAGAGAGAGAGAGAGAGAGAGGGTGATGAGAGAGAGAAATGTAGAGAGATCCTCCTTGACGACAATCATGTCAGAGGATGGTTGGAAAACATTAACATACGAGTCAAAAGAGAATTTCTGAAATGCTTTGTTGCCCACATGAGTTTAATATAAGATGATAATATGGAAAAGCTTGCGATCGTTTCATGTTAGGCAGTTCAATGAGTGGAAGGCCTAGTCGTGTCGGGAGAAGCACATAATATTTTTGTGCTTTTTACATGAAGATCAATGGAAATTGTGGTTAAGATTTTTATAACAGTTCTGTATAGAAATTGAATTTTTTATGGATTATAATATTGTTTTAATTATTAAGAAAGATTATGAATTGATATTCTACCGTTCTTTTGTAGGGCATGTCATGTCTACGGTTGCCTACCGTGCTACACAGGTAGGCACGGTTCATGGAGTATATATTGGTATAGTATATATGATATAGTATATTATATATATTATATGATAGTATAATATATATATAGTATTATTATATATATAGTATGTTATATAGTATATAGTATATTATTTGTATTATATTAATTATATATATATATTATAGTAAGTAATTTGAGTGGTATGTATGTCATGATTTGCGTGTGGTGGAATCTTAGTTTGTGCCATTGTTGCGGAGTACCGAAATTTTAGCCTATAAAGTTAAAATTTTGTTAAGGTATGAGATCAGTCCTTAAAAGAATAGGAAATTTATTTATTTAATTTGAAACATTTAATTTACACATTGAATCAAAATATAAACCTTCATGGGAAATCAATTTAAAAAAAAGAGAACAAAAAAAATAAAAAAAAAAAAAAAAAAAAAAAAAAAACAACAAAAAAACAAGGAGGATAAGGAGGTTTAGCGAAACAAAATATAGGTGTAAGTGAATAGTATAAGTTAACATATAAAGAATTAAAAAAAAATTACAATAAAAAAATTTAGTTAATTAATCTTTAAACTGATTTGCATCAAACTTCAACGTAATCATGTATCATAGAATGAATGTAAAATAACTCTCTGTTCTTTTGTAGAGAAAGATAAAAAATAAAATGAAAATGTTTTATCTAGGGGGGAAGCAGGGGTGATTGTTTAATTTTTTTATTTAAATATCTTCCTAAAATTTAAATTTATTGCAATACATTCTTGCTTCGAGTAATGTGGATAACTTTGTATCCTTTCATATTACAGTTGATAAAATTAAGAGAAAATATGCATATAATTGTTTGATAGTCGAGTAAACGAAATTGGAATTATTGTTTGATTTTGTTGCCTATTGGAAATTTTTTTCATAATTTTTTTTTTATTGTAATTTATAGATTAAGTTAACAAAAATCTCCTATTTGGATTTAAGTTTTACTAAGTAAATGCTATCCTTTCAATGTATCTTAATAATTGTTTAATTTAATTTTGTCCTATTTACGTGTTCTGTTTATTTTTATGGGCAATTTTTATTTAATCTGGCTTACAACACATCAGATATATATATAGTATTATATATATATTATATAGTATAGTATATATATATTATTATTATATTATATAATATATTGTTATATTTATAGTATATTTATTATAGTAGTATATGATATATTATAGTAGTATAGTATATATTTTAGTTATATATGTTATAGCTGTAATTGATGTATATATTTTATTATATAAGTATATATTATATATATATATATTACGTTGAGTATTATATGTTTATTATTATATAGTATATTATTATATATGTATATATTATATATATGTTATTGATTATATATTATGCATATATTGAGTATAATATATTATATATATATTATATAGTATATAGATATATGAGTAGTGTTATATTATAAGTATATATATTATGTATGTTATAGCTATGTATATAATGTATACGTATTATATATATTATACTTATAGTATATATAGTGATGTATATATATTATATATGTGATATAGTATATATATAATATATGTTTATTTTAAAAGTATATTATTATTATATCTATATGATATTATATTATCTAATAGTAGTATATATATTATAGTATATGATATGTATAGTATGTATAGTATATAATATAGTATGTATTTATATATTATAGTATATATACTAAGTTATATAGTAGTATAGTTTATGTAGTAGTTTGTAGTGATTTATTATTTTCGTTTTATTCTATATTTGGTATATAAGTGCGCAAGGATCTGTAGCGTTACAATAACAATCTTGAGGTCCGAAGTTAATGTATTCTGCAACACGTGATATCATTAGTATATTATATAATGATATTATATATTTTATAGTAGTTAGTATATATTTATATAATATAGTATTATGATTATATTTATATATTATATATTATATATATAGTATATATATGTATTATATATATATATATATAAGTATAGTAGTATAGTATTATAGTATTATAATATTCGTATTATATATATATATATATTCTAATTATTAGTATATCTGTAAAAAGTATTTTAGTTTTTTTGTATTTTTCAGTTCTTATTCTATGTTTGGTAATTAAGTCAAGGATTTGAACGGATTAGAGACGTAATACCGAGGTACGACAGTATTGTTAGTAATAGTATATACTATATAGATATTTATATATATAGATATTATATAGTATATATATATTTATATATTTATATATTATATATATATATATATATAGTCATATTATATTATATTGATGTATAGGTATACTTATGTATACTAAATTTCTAATATATGTTATATGTATAGGGTTATATATATTATATTATTTATATTATTATATTATATATTAATTTTATTTATTTATATATATATTGTTATATTTATATTATATCATATTATATTATCAGTATATATATATTATATTTTTAAATTATATAATTCTTATATTGTAGTATATATTATATGTAGGTATAATAAAATAATAATTCACTTTTTAAAGTATTTAATTAAAATTAAATTAATAGTTTGTATATTTGATATTGTATATATATCTATAGTAGTAGTGTAGTATATATATATTTGTTTATATAATAGTGATTAGTATAATATCATATTATATTATATTATTAGTTATATTATATATTATATTTATTTATATATACTAGTATATGTATATATATTATTATATATTAATATAATATATAGATATATATATAGGATATATTAGATAGAAGGGTAGTTACGAATCGAGAAAGTCATATATTGAAATTTTTGTAAATATTCTTGTCGGCCGACAGTTGGTCTCCCTGGAATTCGTTCTGTTTGGCGAATTAACACAATATTTCGAGTCGGGAGGAAATTATCGTCAAAATATATTTATATAGATTAATTTTATTAATTTATTTACATTTATTTCTTTTAAAGAGAGATAAAAAAAATATTCTCAAAACTTTAAATTTGTTTGCATTAGGGTTTCTTCCATGGCCAAGTTTTACATGTAGGTTTTCTTCTATGGTTTTTGTAGATTTTTACACATAGGTTTTTTTTCTCTTTTTTAGCATTTATTATGTTTGTTCTTATTCTATATTCTTTGTGTATTATTATTATTTTTTTTTTGGGTGGTTGAGTTCTTTATTTATTTTTTTAGTTTTTAATATGTGAGCAATTTTGTTTTAGAATTTCTAATAATTTTAATTATGTTATTTTCATGGGAATTATAAAAATAGATATTTTTTTTAATTAACATAATTTTAATAATATTATTAAATTTTTTTCAAACGTTTCTAACTTGTTTTCATGGATTCAAACTGTTTTAGAACTCGAATACTTTGGTAATTATCTAATGTTTCTTATATATATTTTGTTTTTTGACATTTGTTTTAATTAGTTTTTTTTTTTTTACATATTTAAATAACTTTTATGAATAAGATTACTCTCGTTGTCTTATATTTTATTTTTAATGCAAATATTTTCTTTGATACATTTTTTCATTTCTTTTCTGCTAAAGTTTATAAGATATTGGTCCACTTGTTATATCGTTCTGTTTTTGACAGAAATTACTTTGCTTGTAAACGACGCTTTGTTTTGAAAAGACTCGCGTGCTAGAACTTGTCGAGTCCAAATTAGTCCACAACATTGCCTTCTCCGCACTCTTTTTTAGACGCATTCTTTGGCACATGTATTTTAGGGTTCTTGGCGGACAATTCTGGAGAGAGAGAGGAAGTCCTACGTTCCACTAATCATGGAATGCTTGTGCGAATTGGTTGATATGAAAAATCTTTGGCAGAGAGTGTCACTTCGCAATAGTCCTCCAAGGGAATTTTAATGGAATTTGTTGGAATGACAGACAATGTCACATTTCTGAGCATGCCTTAAGGAGAATGCTATATTTATCTATCAAAATTATTTGTACAGGATTTTTAGCAAGTCTACCTAGGTCAACCTTAACCAGGTTCCGAAAGTAGCAGAAGAGACGATAAAAAAAAAGAAAAATTCCAGAATTTCAGATTCGTTGAAAACTGAATTCACTTAAATTCTTCCTGCAACATAAATATTTCCTGCTTTCTCCTCGTCGCGTCTTCAGTAACCATCCTATCTAGGCATCCACCTTCGTCAGAAGATAAAGGAGGTTAATTTTTCAATTTAATTGCCTCTAATTGCTTTTGTATGTATGCATTCTAGTAATTAAGCAGCGTTTTTAAATTATTTGTTTAGGTCTTCAAACTGTATGTTAGACTTTGAAATTTGTAACTTTTTGGTGTTTAAGAAGTATTTAATTGTTATATTAATTTTATAGATTTAATTGTACTAATTTTACCCAATTTCAATGATGGTATCTTTGAAAGAGGTTTTAGATAATAGTACATATAATTTTTTTAATTTTCACAATTGTAATCAAAGTTTGCTATTAAGATTTTTAATCACGTTATTTTTAAATATTTCATATTAATTATTTGTCGTCTATCATTGTAAGAATTCTCATATCATGTTATATTTCTTTTTTTAGATGTTGATGGAAGGTTTATATACTATGTTTATTTTTGTATATACTTTGTAGTATAATGTTTAGGTTTACAAATTTTGTAGTATAATGTTTAGGTTTGCAAATTAGGTGTGTTATATATGTTTACATTAATTTGGATTGTTAAATTTTGAACTTTGAACCTTTTGTACTTAAAACCTTGGGTTCTCCCATTACAAAGGGATTATTGTGAAACGGGTCTTGGGGTCTCTCTTTTGAAGGTGAAATAATCTTTATTTGTATATTTTGATATGAACGAATGTTTCGTTAGTCAGTCATGTTTGGTGGGCACAAAAAATGTAATATTTAGTTTGTATATTTGTTTATTAAATACTTTTTGTTTGTAAATTTTATTGATACAAATCTTTTTATTATTATTATTATTATTATTATTATTATTATTATTATAGGGGTCTAGGGGCTAACCTTGGCTTGATTTACTGAGTTTATTGCTTTAAGGTACGTAAAATTATATGTTTTTAATAAATTCATAAAATTTTAGTAAAACATCTTTTATAAATAGATTTAGTGATAATTGAATTTATAAAAAAAAAAGTATCAGGTTAATAATAAATTCTTTGTTCAGAGATAATGAATGTTTTAATATTGATGTTGGTCTAGAAACTTTTAAATTAAGTTTAAGTTATATTTGAATGATTTATATAAATGTTTTATCTTTTAAGTTAAACATAAAATGTTTTAATAAATTAATACGTTATAATGTTGTGTATAGTGAAGTGTCGTGATGTGTAAGTAAAGTCTGTGTGTGAGTGTAAGTAATCTGGTGTAGTGTAAGTAAGATCTGTGTGTGAAGTGGTAGTAAATCTTGTGGTGAGTGTGAAGTAAATTGTTGTGAGTGTAAGTAAAATCTTGTTGAGGTGTAAGTAAATCTTGCGTGAGTGTAGGTAAGTGCTGTGGTGTGAGTGTAAGTTAGAATCTTGTGTGAGTGTACAGTAAATCTGTGTGTGAGTGCAAGTGTTAAGTTTAAGTGTCTATGGGTAAATGTAAGTGACATAGTGAATGTTGTGGTAGTACAGTGTCATAGTGAAATGTGTGTATAAGTGTAAAGTAGTGTGGTGTGGTGTGTGTGATGGTGTGTGTTCTATATATAATTAAACAAATAGCAGTGTGAAGTAATTTCTGTGTGGTGTGGTAAGGGTACAGGATTTCTGCGTGGTGTAAGTACACTCTGTGTGTGAGTGTAAGTGTAAAAGTAAGGTCTATGGGTAAATGTGTGTCATAGTGAATGTGTTGTATAGTAGTTGTCATAGTGAATTGTGTGTATAAGTTGTAAGTGTGTGGGTTGTATGTTGTAGTGTGTCGTGGTGTGTGTGTGTGTGTGTGTGTGTTGTATGTGTGTGTGTGTATTAAATAATAACAACAATAGGCATGAAGTAAAATAACACTAGCGTATTAAAATAAAATATATAAAAAATAATAAAATAATTAATAAAAATAGAATAAAATTAATATCAAAATAAATAAAAGTTAAAACAATGAAAATTAAAACACATAATGTTAATTTAATGATATGATTAGGTAAGTAAATACATATGAGTTTAAAACAGTAAGAGGACAGGAAAGTATATCAGGCAAGGTAAGCTTGTAGAACGGTTAAAGCAGTGTAGCAGAAATGTGATATGGTAAAGCAGTAAAGCGAGAAAGTTGAAGCAGGTAAAGGCAAGGACAAAAAAAGCCTAGCTAATCCACCTTGGTGGTTTAGGTCAACAGCTTCTATTGATTTATCGTGCAATTTACTGGCTTTAAGGTAATTAATGTTAGTGATAAATAAATATTGAGTTGAAGTCAGTAAGGACATATAGTTAAAGCAGTAAAACCATGAGTTAAAGGAACCAGTTAAAACATCGGAGTTAAAGGTCAGTAAAACGACATGAGTGTTAACAGCAGTAAGAGGCGTAAAACAAAAAGCGAGCTACTAAGTTCCACTAGGTGTTAGGTAAACCTCTTATTGATTTTACTGATTTTACTGCTTTAAGAGACGTATGTGTGTTAAATTCTCATGGTGTTCGGAATCAATTCTCGCAACAGTTGGTAATATTAATAAGTACCAGGTTTATTTGAAAGATATTAAGTACTTACTAGTACATACATATTTTTAAAAAAAAATTTAGAAGTAAGTGTAAGTTTCGTATTGAGTAAAAAGTATTAAGTAAAAAATAATGCGTGTTAATAAATATATGATGTTAAATAATGAGGGTTCTGGTATGAGTTTGAACAGGTTGAATTATGGTTCGGGAAAATGTTTTTAGATAATAATAGGTTTAAGTTGCAAAATAAAAATGATATGAATCATTAGTTAAATATTTGTAAAAGAAATTCTTTGAAGTGTTTAATAATGAAATAAGAAGAGTAAACATTATAGTATATATAAAGTTTTTCAATCGCGCGAGAATGATTGCGCCCTGGCGGGCGCACGGCGGCGGGGCGGGGTACGCGGAAAAAATTGCGCGTCGTGCGGCGCAACCGGCGGCGGGCGAAAGGACGCGGGGGGCGGGAGGCCCGAGCGGCCGGGGAGCGCGCGGAACGGGGGCGCGGCGGGCGGGACGCGCCGGATCGCACCTGCGGTGCGGGGTGGTTGGTCTTTGCGGCAGGGAGGGTGCACCTGCGCCCTGGTGCAGCTATGAACTGGGAAGACATTTGAATATTGAACTCTGTTCTAATGATGTGGGTAGCGATGAGCCCATCAAAGGTGATTTCAATCAAGATGAGATTCATCAATATAGATGGTATCAAAGAATCGTCGTCATCAAAGATGAGTCATCATAAATGAACTTCAAAGTTGAGGGCATCATGCTAAGTACTACTTATGCTGAGGCATGCAAATGCTGAGGCATTAAAGCTGAGGCATCAAATGCTGCGGCATTATGCTGGGAGGGCATTGAATTGGCTGGAGGCATTATCGCTGAAGATGAAATCAAAATATCGAGGTGTTTGAGTGTAAGTGTAAGTGTACTGTGTGTGGGTGTGAGTGTAAGTGTATTGGTTTTAATGTAAGTGTCCTAGTGAGGAGTGTTAAGTGCCTTAATAAGTGTTATAAAAAGTACTACGTCATAGGTGAGGTGAATAACAATTATATGCAGATTGTAATAACATACACGCAATCGATTCTCATACTTATTACCTAGGGGTAGACACCCATATTAGAACTATTCTAGGCTCCAGGGGAGGCAAGAAAAGGCTTGAAAAAGTGGCACTCAGTTGGCACTATGTGGCACTGACTTGGCACTCATGTGGCACGCACTTGGCACTCATTGGCACCATTGCAGCTGGGCCACTTGCAACTCACATTGCCAAAACGAAAACGGCATAATACTCATAGAACACTAATAGAATCAGGAAGTGTGTTCTGGGCCATAGATACTTCTTTACGGTAATTTGGGGGAACTCATCAAGCATCAAGTTAGAGCGTGGTCTAAAATTGACTCCATGGTATCGTGGCGAAGGTCAACGTTCGAATATCATGGTCAAACAAGGTATGTCAAAACATCAAAAAAAGGGCTAAGTCTAAAGGGAAGGACAAAAAATTTCCGATAGGTCAGAAGATGTTGATCCCACGGAAACAAAGGATGGTCGTGTGTTTGTGACGTGTGTATAAGTGTAGGAGTGTAAGTGCAGTGAAGTATCTATGAGGGGTTGTAAAGTGTCTTAATTGATGATAGATGTTGATGATGAGAGTGTGTGTGTAGTGTGGTGATGTGTGTGGTGTTGGTGTTGTGCTGTGTGTGTTGTGTGTGTGGTTAAGTTAGTTGTGGTGTGTGTGGTTGCGGCGGGTGTCAGCGTGGCGTCTCTCGCGCTGGTCGTAGCAGATGTGTAACCGATATATCTGTTGAACTCGGTATCAAAACAAGTGGTTAACAGACATATCAGAACAACTGGCTAGGAGCTCTATAATGAAGAAGTCAAAATTACCTAGATGGGTGTAAGAGAATACTGAGCAGTGGAAGATCAAAAGGGCACTGAGTAGGTAAATGTAGGAGTTGAGGTCAATAGAATTAACGCATGACGAGACTAAAGGGTTTGGTCAAAATTCGGGAGATGGGCCAAAATTTGACCTAATGAGAGAAGCGCACAGGAGGGGTAGCCAATAAAGATACTTACGTGGGGCCCAAGTCTAATTATAGGCCACGGAAGACCCTAAGAGGAGTAGCCAGAATTGCCGTGGGCAAATAAAAATGACAGCCCTGGAAGATACAAAGGGTCTGGTGAAATATAGTGGTCAAATCAAGGTTATAAGACATCAAAAGGGGCTAAGCCGCCTAAGGGAAGATCAAAAAGATACCGTGGGCAAAAAATGCCCCATGGTCGAAAAAATTAGGCGGCATAAAATGGGGTGGGGTAATACGAGTGCGCACTGTTCGCTGCGCTAAGCGTTTGGACGAACTTTCTTCGAAAGGGTTGCCAAATTAGGTAGGTGCCGAAAAATTGGGGGGCTAAAAAAATACGTGGGCAAAAATGACGGACATGGAAGATCAAAGGGGTGGTCGAAAAAAGGTCAAGGCCAAAAAGATCAAGGCAAAAAAAGGTCAAGGTCGGGTAAAATCTCAAGCTCTCAAGAAGGTTCGCGGCTCATGTTTAGTCGCGAAATACCGCATCTAGCCCTACTACTGTCATTCTTTGAGTATCTTCCCGTTTGGACCCTTTCTTTTTTTTTTTTTTATGTAATTTCCTAGGCATTTGAAGATAAACTAAACTTAATGGTATCAGCGGGTAGTACCAGTACATTCCGGAGTATCCTCCTTTTACCCCACCTGATAACTTGACTGGAACTTACCTCTTGTTACGCCACACCTAAAGATTTGGTGCAAACGTAATTTTTTGGCCGTGATGACGCAAATTTTTTTACCGGCCTCTGACACTGCTGTTTTTGGGCTTTGAACCTTTTTTTGACGTGACTTTTTTTGGCTCTTCGATTTTTTGAGAACCCAAATTTTTGGCCACCCTTTAGGTTCCAGGGGCAATGTTTTTGGCACCCTAATTTTTGGCGCAACCCTAATTTTTTTGTGCACGCCTATTTTTTCTGGCAACGCATTTCGGAGTAGGGTCGCGCCAAACGGTTTGCGGAGCAACGTGTACGTGTCCCCCTCTAGATTTTTTAGACCAAGCCTTTGGTCTTCGCATGGGGTCAAATTTTGGCCCCCTAATTTTTGGCCGACTCCTATTTTTTGGCAACCCTAATTTTTTCGGACCTAACCTTTGGAGGTCTTTCATGGGGTCATTTTGGGCCGCTAAATTTTTTGGCACCCTAGATTTTTTGGTCAACGAGCTTATGGTCCTTCCAGGGTGCAATTTTGAAAACCCAAATTTTTCGGTCAACCTTTGTTATTTTAGGTACAATTTTCAGAGCATTATTACTTACACACACAGATTTACTACACCACTACACAGATTTACTTTAGCACACACAGTATTTCTTACCACTCAGATTTATCGTTAACAACAGATTTTATTAACACCATGGCAGATTGTACTATTACACACACAGCACTAGATTTACGTTTACACACAAGATTTACTTTACAGCATTTCCACGCAAATCACACGCAACCACATCACAACCATCCCACACTCATCACCCACTTACACTTATACATACATTCAGTATGACACTTACACTCACCATAGACACTTACCCTTACATTTACACTTATACACACATGACAAAACATGCAACACGCTGTTTGGTCTTGTCATGGGGTCAATTTTGGGCCAACCCTAATTTGGCCATCCTAATTTTTTCGGCGCCCTATTCTTTGAACAACCCTTGTGTCTTCAGGGGGCAATTTTGAGAACCCGCCAATTTTTTGGTCTAACCCTTTTGTATTCCAGGGTACAATTTTTGACATTGTATCTTTTTCGATTCTTGTAGCTTGTTTGGATGAGTTCAGAGTTGTTTATGATGGTTTCACTTGATGGGGTTTTGCCCAATGGCGGCCGTAAGGGGAGTATCTACAGGATTTCTAGTTAGTGGTTCCTATGGTATTAGATGGTGCGCTGGCAGGTGAGTGCTAAAGTGAGTGCCAAGTGAGTGCTAATGAGTGCCAAGTGAAAGTGCACATAGTGCCAACTGAGTGCCGACATGAGTGCCTAAACTGAGTGCACTTGTTATTTTTCAAGCTTCAGATATAGAAATCCCCGGTAGCTAGGAATTCGCACTATATGGGTGTCACCTCTAGAGTTATGAAGGTGTTGAGGAATCGATTGTGGTGTATATTAATAGCTGTCTTGGTGAGCTTCTCTACTATGAGGTTAGTACTTTCTATCACTATAGCTATATATATATATTATATAGGGTAAATATATAGTAGAGATATATAGTAATGTATGTATATATTATATATTATATATAATCTGGCATATAATATATTAGAGTATTGTGAGTTTACTTTGACAACAAGCACCATGATCACACATGACAGCTAGTGAACTTGTATAGCACAGCTATTAGTTATTGATAGAGCTTTATTACAAGGCACTATGAAGCTATTATAGCACTGTTACACTCTTCGTAATGATGAGCTCCTTACACTAAGCCGCATGATAGCGCCCTTCTGTGACTCTTACATCACAAGACACTCGATATTTTGATGCCTCAACTGTTGAGTATGGCAGGTGTAGAGTCCAATGTTTGATGCGGTCAACTTTGATGCCTTCAACTTTGATGCGCGCATGTGTGCCTCAGCATTTGATGCAGCAACTTTGATGGATTGATGCGCTGTGTGACGTCGCATGTCAGGCGATTGAGTGGGCATGTTCTAACCTTTTCGTTAGCCTTTTCTCCCACATCATTTGTAGAGAAGGTAGTATGATATTAATTGTCTTCCCCTAGAATCTAAGCTATCTACACAGGGCGCAGGCGTGTGGCGCCTCCGCGCAAAGACAGCCCAATCCCAGCGCGTTCCGTGCCGCGCGCGTGTGCGCATTGCGCAAGTGCGCATGATTTCGCGTTTTCCGCTCCGCCGCGTGCGCTGAACAGCAGGCGCAATATTTCCGGGGCGCGAACGAAAAATATGATATCAATGTCAACATTACAAAGAATTTCTTTTCAATTATATGAATCATTCATTTTTTATTTCATACTTAAACATTTTATTTAAAAACAGTTTTGAATTTAAATTATAATCATTACAGAAACATCTTTATATTTTTACTTATACTTTTTTAATTTTATAAATTTTTTAAAATTGTATGTAAGTGAAGTCAAAAATCACAGAGTGTCTGATATACTGAAACATTTTATTTTTACTGACAGATTGTACGAAATTTATTAAAGAACATTACAATTACAATACTTAAAGTCAGTAAACGTCAAGGTAAATCAAGTAGAGGTGTGTTACCCTGAACAACCTTTAAGTAAGGGATTAGTGAAAGGCTTCTTGTCGTATACTGTGTTTACATGCTTTAATTCTAATTAATGCTTTTATATAGCACTATAAAGCGTCATATTTATTAACATTACGAATTAAAGATTCACTTTCACGAGCGACGTGAGAAGGTCAGTTTAGGGTGGTTAGTATTCTCTCTATCTTCTTGGTGTTACTGTTTTATCTGTTTAATCTCTCTCGCTCTCTCACTCATCATCTCTCTCTAAATTACATCGTTGATAGCATGAATCAGTAATATAGAAGGTTTACATAGCAGCAAGGTGGTTAGTGTGCTTTCTGTTTTAGCTGTGTTTGACGTGCTTTAAACTCATGCTTTTAACTGGGGATTTATATAAGCTCTCAATGTGTTTTTCGGTGCCTGTGAGATGATGATATTTATATCTCATATATCTCTGTGAATTAATAATTTACGCTCTCATACACTTAATGGTCAGTAAAAGTTCAAGGTGCAATTAACGACGAGGGTAGTTATCTCGTATCGAGAAATGCCGGAAGGATCTCTTCTCTCCTTCAGAGGGTGATGTGTATGCTTTTGGTATTTACGTACGCTTTGTTAAGACAAGCTGTTTACACTCGTGGATTTTAGAGACTGGCTTTGAACATATTATTTGTAGAAGGCTGCTCTTAAGTGTGTGCATGGGTTATGGTCTTTTAAGCTTGTGTGATTAATCCTCGATTAATGCTGTGTTAGTCATTGACTTAGACTCATAGATTTTTATTAACAATATACTGTATTATTTTTATAACTTTATATTATTATTGTTCTTATTATATTATTGAATTTATTTTATTGCTTTTATATTTTGATTTTTTTAATATACCATTTCCATTTCATTGCTAAAACTTGTTATTTTTTGTATTTTATATTTATTATTATTATAGCGGAGTCCTTAGATGTTATTTACTGTCATAGCTCTATTGTTGGTGTCTGTAATTTAAGCGAACTCGTACAAGCAGAGGGCGTGGTCGGTTGAGAAGCGTGGTGATACGCACACATACAAACATACACACACACACCTTAAACATACACATTTCACGCACGCACACACACAACGCCTGTTAAACATATCAATCGTTCTTTTGTGACATAAACGTATAATTTTTAAATTTATGGTTTTGTAATTAAACACGTACATTTATGATGTACTCATGTCAATTATAACTAAATTTTTCAAAGTTCTGTAAAAGCTTCTATAATAAATAATTTCTATTATTTGGTGCAAAAGGCGAATCATAACTTCCTGCTCTGTTACAAATAAGTTTTTAAAATAATTTTTAACTAAAATTTTATGAAATTTTTTATTGAAAACATAATGTAACGTACCATTAAAGGCATTATAATCGATTAATATTCAAGTAAGGCAAGCCTAGCACCCCCTCTCTACAAGCTATGCCACGTTTTGTTTTATTGACTTACTGTTTTACATCATCTTTCTAGCCATGTAATAAGTATTAAAATAAACAAAATAAGTTCTCTCTGCGACATATATGTATTTTATTAAAATACATTCTAGGTTTTCTATTTAAAAATAACATTATCTCCACTTTTAATTTATATAAAGTTCGCGCAATGTAACTAAAAATATTTTCCAAGTTTTTTTAAATATTCGGATTTTCTTTATTATTGATTATTTATATACTCTATGGTAACATTGACAATCCATACGAAAAACGACGAAGACAAGTGTACGCCGCAGATCCTTACAGAGACGAAACTGACCTCTCTCTGTAAATGTGTTGAAATAACTACTTAGGCCTAAATTCAGGATAAGCCTTTTTGTACCCCTGGGCGATTTAGGCCTAATTTCCGGGTTCAAATATATTTCAAACTGAGCTTCTTGTTCTGTAAAATGTGGTGCAATAACTACGTTAGGAGCCTAAATTTAGGCTCTAAATTTAGGATAAGCTCTTTTTGTATCCGAGGCTTGATTTAAGAATGCATATTTTTATAGACATATGTTCAGATCGCATTAGTTTTATTTAAAATCTCTGGTATATCAGTGTTTATTAAAAACCAAGTGAAGACTTTCTTGATGGTTTACTGAGAATGCAGTACAACAGCTGATATAAGAAGACGGTATGACTTACATACTTCTGATGTAATTTTTGGAAGTTAATATATATACCAATACTGGAGTTCCAGTAAAGAGAAATTGACGGTTTGTACAAGGAGGTAATGTTTTAGGGTTATGCCTGTCACTGCCATTTGTGTTTTAACTAATATAGTAAAGGTAATCATATTTAGAATAAACAACTTTTTCATAACTTATACGTAGAGAAGATTAAACCGTAAAGACATACCTTGAAAGGGAGGGTTAATGGGAACAACTGTCTATACATTAACTTCTAACTCCTATGTAAGGCTGTAGCTTTAAGGGTATAAGTAAACTTGTTTTTTATATGCTTAAAGGTAATAATAATCTTAAAGGCATACACAAAGAGGTAACATAGCAGCGTCACATCCAAGACTAATTTGGTTCTATTTCGATCAAGGAATTATAAATTTAGGATAAATTAAACAAACTGTTTTTCTACAAACAAATGTTCAGTTCAAAACTAATGTTTTTCAAAAAACTTTACCAGTGAAATGGTATTTCTATAAATAAAATGTAAACGATGTTCATGTAGAAATAAATATGGAGGGTCTCCATTACGAGCTTTAAGAATGTTTTGAAAATACAAAGATGAGTAGTGAAGTTTAGCAACGGTGTATAATTGTCATAAAGAAATAATTAGTTGTTCGCGACCGGGGCGTAGTAATATTACGGTCCGGCGGTTCAATGCGGAGCTGGTTCGCACCGGGCCGGGTCTCGGCTTGCGGCGCTCTGCTTTTGCTTCACGTGCATCTATCTATGAAATCTGAGTGAACTTAATTAATTATCTATGTCTAGGTGAATTAGATAATTATGGTCTCTGTAAGTATTTATTATAAATTATGATTATAACTTAGTAAGAAGTAAACATCTTTTAATCAATCAGTATAACTTTGGTGCACCGCTGTATAAACAGGCTAAAATGACTTATGATTGTAAAATGAGTTTGGTTCTAAAGATAATAAAAAACCCTGCTCAAATAGCACAGTAATCTCACACGAAAGATTCATTTTGATCCAATCACAGGTTAAGGCTCAGATATGAAAAAAGAATGTTTTTACATACCTTAACCAAAAGACGATAAAATAAAATCTTCGACCCAATCACATACGAGGTCAAATAGAGATAAGGATTACTCCGTCCAATCACAGGTAAGGAAAACATTTCCTTCTTAACTTGGATTGTCAGATCCAGCTGTTGGTTTAGTTTGAATATATTTATAAAAATAATTAATACAATGATTCTTGGTCTATAACTGGAATTACTTTTGAATCTGGTGATGTTTGTGAGAGGCTCTCAAAAATCACGCTGGGATAAAGAAGGTTTATCCTAAATTTTAGGGACCTAAATTGGCCTAACGGTAGTATTGCAGGCCGCACTCTTTAACAGAAAAAGGGTCAGTTGATAATATATTTTGACAAAGGGCAATCTAGGCATAAATCGCACCGGGGTTACAAAGAAGGCTTATCCTAATTTAGGCCTAAAGTAGTTATTTCTAAAAACAGTTTTAACAAAGAGACGAGGTCAGTTGTCGTATCTGTAAGGAAGTGGAGGGTTGTTGTGTGTTCTTCTCGTGATGGATTGTCAATGGACATAGATAATATAATAATAATAAAGAGAATCCGAATTATTTAAAGAAAAAACTTTGAATATATTTTGAAAAACGCATTGAGCGAATAATGTAAATGTAAGTGAATAAATTGTTTATTTTGTAAAATAGAAAACTAGAAACTGGATTTTTAATAAATACTTGTTATGGTTTAGCAGACGAAGAACTAATGTTGTTATTTTTATAACTATTACAGTGGCTAAAGATGATGGTAAACAGGGTAAGTCAATAGAGCAAAACGTGGCATATAGCTGGTGGTAGAGTAGGGTGGGTGGTTTGCATTACTGATTTACTGATATTTACTGCTTTAAGGTAAGTAAAAATATTGTTTTTATAAAATTTGCATAAAATTTTAGTAAAAATTTGATTTTAAAACTTGATTAGTTATAAACAGAAAAGTATTTAACATTAAGTAACTCAAACTGATTATCTTAAATTGCATTTTAATTAAAAAAATAAAAATAGAGAGAGAGAGAGTATATATTTGAATAAGATTTTATAGTTTATGAATTTGTATATGAGTATAAGTAAAAATGTACGGTGTTTAATTAAAGAATAAATGTGTTCTAATAATATAATAGCGTGTATGTTCAACTAAGAGAGGAACTTATTTTGATTATGTTGTAACAGGGCGTGTGTGGTGTGTGTGCGTGTGTGTGTGTGTGTGTGTCGTATGTGTGTGTGTGTATGTGTGGTTGTGTGGTGTGGTGTGTGTGGTGTGTTGTTGTGTGTGGTGTTTGTGGTGTTGTGTGTTGTGTTAGAAGTAATAATAACAATAGGTATTAAGTAATAACACCTAAGTTAATAATATAAAATAAAAAATAAAAATAATAATAAAATAATAATAATAAGAATAAAAATAAAAATAATAATAAAATAATAAAATAAAATAATAATTAATAAAAATAATTAAATAAAAAGTATTATAAACATAAAAAGTATAAAATATATGAGTTTAAGCAGTAAAGCATATGAGTTTAAACAGTAAAACAATAATGATATGAGTTAAAGCAGTAACCATAGGAGTTAAAGCAGGAAAATGACACGAGTTAAAAGCAGTAAAAAAAAGTCAACTAACATTGTTGCTAGGTAACCACTCTATTGATTTACTGATTTACTGCGCTTTAGGTATGCTAATCTGTGTTATTTAAAAATATTTATGACTTAAAGCATGTAAAAATATGAGTTAAAGAGTAAAACAGTAAAAACAAAAGCATACTAATCCCCTTGTTGCTGATGTAACACTCTATCTGATTAACTGATATTACTGCTTTACAGGTATGTAATTTGGTTATGAAATATATGAGTTAAGCAGTAAAACATATGAGTTGATTAAGAGCTAGTAAGACAGTAAACAACAAGCTAGCTGCAGCCCTTGTTTGCTATGTACGACTCTAATTGATTTACTGATTTACTGCTTTTAAGGTATGTAATGTTATAAATATATGAAGTTAAAGCAGTAAAACATATGCGTTTAAATGGCAGTAAGACAGTAAACAAAGCCAATAACTAATCCTTGGGTGTTAGGTAAACCAATCTATGTTTACTGTATTTATGCTTTTAAGGTATGTAATGTTATGGTTTTTAATAAATTTCGTAACAATTGTAGTAAAGATAAAATGTGTTATATTATCAAGAACACTCTGGGTTTTTTCTCTTCTTACATACATTTTTAAAAAATTTATAATTAAAAAGTATTAGTAAAAAAAAAAAGAATGTCTGCTAATGAGTTACAGTTTTTAGAATCGCAAATGTTTTTAATAAATGTTTAAGTATGAAATAAAAAATGAATGACTCTAGTATATTTGAAAAAATTCTCTTGAATAGTTTACTATTGATATCATAATTTTTCGTTCGCGGCGGAATATTGGCGCCTGGGGGCGCACGCGCGGGCGGACGCGGAAATATCGCCTGCGGGCGCACGCGGTGGGGTGGAACGCGGAAATATTGCGCTGCGGCGCACCGGCGCGGAAAGCGCTGGGTTGGCGTTTTGCGCGAGAGGGCGCCCGCTGCGCCCTGGTGGGTAGCTTATGATCTAGGGGAAAACATTAATATTAACTCTGTTCTATGATGTGGGGTAGAAAAGGCTAGAAAAGGTTTACTAAAAAATGCATCAATGCTGCGGCATTCAATCCATCAAAGTTGAGGCATTCATGCTGAGGCATCATGCTGAGGCTCAAGTTGGGAATCAAAGTGATGGCATCAAAATATCAGAGTGTGTGAGTGTCAGTGTAAGTGAATATGGGTTAGTAAGTGTCTATGGGAGAGTGTAAGTGTTTATACAAGTGTCATAGTGTGTATAAGTGTCATAGTGAATGTGTGTTATAAATAATAAAGTGTATGGGTGTAGGTGTGTGTGCAAGTAATATATATAGTATAGTAATATATATAATATTATTATATTATATATATATATATATATATATTATAATATATATATATTATTATATATATAATATACGGCCTATAAGTGGGATCGAGAAAAGACTACTCATAGTCAGGTCAGCATCCTAGAGGCTTGTAATATACACATCGATTCTCATACCTTATAACCTATGGGGTAGACACCCATATTAAGGGGTATTCTAGGCTTCAGGGGAAGGCTAGAAGGCTTGAAACAAAAGTTGGACTCAGTTGGCACTTATGATGGCACTCAGTTGGACTATGTGGCACTGCACTTGCACTCATTTGGCACTGCACTTGCACTCACCTGGCACTACTTGGCACTCACCTGGACTCTCTAATACTCATAGAACACTAATTGAACATCCCTAGATACTCCTTACGGCGATTGGAACCATCAAAATTGAACCATCAATAAATCTGAGTCATCAAAAAAGCTACAAGGTCGAAAAAGATACAATGTCAAATTGTACCCTGGAGATACAAAAGGGTTGACCGGAAAATTTGGGTTCTCAAATTGCCCCCTGGAAGACCAAGGGTTGGTCGAAAAATTAGGTCGAAATTAGGGATGGCCAAAATTAGGGTTGCCAAAATTGACGCCATGAGACCAGAGGGTTGCATGTGATTTTGTATCTGTGTATAAGTTGTAAATGTAAGTGGTAAAAGAATGATGTAGTGTAAGTGTCATAGTAAATGTATGTATAAGTGTGTGTGTTGTGTGTGTGTGGTGGTGGTGTGGTGGTGGTGTAGGTGTGTGTGTGGTGGTGTGTGTGTGTGTGTGTGTGTGTGTGGTGTGAACACGCGTGTGTATTTGGCGTGTGTGTAAGTAAAAGTCGTGTGTGTAAGTTAAATTGTGGTGTGTGTAAGTAAATCTGGTGTGAGTGTGAGTGTAAGTAAAATCTGTGTGTGTAAGTAATCTGTGTGGTGTGAAGTAATCTGTGTGTGAGTGAAAAGTAAATCTGTTTGTGTGTAAGTAAATCTGTGAAATATATATATATATAACAAGGGTTCTCAAAAAATTTGGGTTTCTCAAAATTGCACCCTGGAAGACCAAGGGTTGCCAAAAATAGGGTTGCAAAAATTAGGGTGGGCAAAAATTGACCTCATGAAGAACACAAAGGGTTGGTCAAAATGGGTTGCCCAAAATATTAGGGTCGGTCAAAATAGGGTGGGCAAAAATTGACCCATGGAAGACGAAAGGGTTGGTCGAAAATCGAAAATTAGGGTTGGCAAAAATTAGGGTTGCCAAAAAATTAGGTTCAGCCAAAAAATTAGGGTGATTGACCCATGGAAGACCAAATGGTTGGCCGAAAAATTTGGGTTTCTCAAAAGGTCAGGCCAAAAAGGTACAAGGCCAAAAGGTCAATCGTAAAAGGTCAGGCCAAAAAGGTAAGGACACGGTGAATAAAAATTTGGGCGAAAAAAATACGGTTTGAGCAAATTTTGGGTGGGGTAAAAGAGGTCCAACGCTCAGTCAGGTAGGATGGGGTAAAGAGAGAATACTCCGATGTACTTGTACTCATGCGTATAGTATAGATTTATTTTAGTTAAACTTGCATATGATTTTTCATCGTATATTTCATTTATTCAACCAAAAATATATAAACTTATAGAGGTAAAATGTGCAGTTTCTATCCATTTCCCCGAATAGCTTATCATGTTTACCCCAGTTTAGTTACTAGAAGATTTTTTCCTTACACTCTACTATATTTATGGTAATTTTAACATCCAAATCAGTACTTACCATGATATGATTTTACGAACTGCCTTATTGTTTGGAGAATTATCTTGAGTAGATAGATGAATGTAGAAACCTTAGTTTGTAGAGCAAAATTACCATGGAAAAAATTTATACTCAAAACTAGAAAAAATTAAACATATTTTAGAATATCTTATAATTATTATCGTTAATTAGCTAAAATGTAGTTTAAGGCATTCTTTAACAGATACAGTTTAAATAAAATGTATAGTAATTACAACCTTGTAAAGAAATTTTTGAAAATTTAATTTTTTTTTTCCATGCATTATATTTTCCCGCTGCGGGCCTTACATTTTACCCCGTTTTTACGTTATATATATTATATATATATTAACGTATATATATATATATATATTATATATATATATATATTATATATTATATATATATATAACATATATATATTTTAATATATATATATATATATATATATAATATAATATATAATATTATATATTATAATATATATATATACTAGTATATATATATATATATTATATTATAATATAGTATATATATATATAGTATTTATATATATAGTATCGTAATATTGATGAATATATATATATATATATATATATTATATATATATATTAGTTATATATATATTATATTAAGGTTTTTGGTGGATTTGAGCAAAGACAAAACATATCCTAGAGAGCTACGTTATATTTTTTTTGCAACATCAAAATTTTCATTAACATCATTTAAAATTGCTCATCCAATCTTATCCTTTCCTATTCCAATGACTCGATTTAGCGTTATTTTTATAGTTGTGTGCTCACCTTACTCGAAGCCTCTGATTCCTTTTATTTATAATAATGATAAAAATTAAGGTGCAACTCCAGCTTCAGGCCCCAAAAATAATTGTTTAGCTCCACTTGCGGCTC
>JABUQX010098572.1:0-27500 GCA_015478945.1 Trachelipus rathkii
GTTTTACTTATTTAAATTATTGATTATTATTTATTTATTTATTATTATTATTTTTTGTAATTTTATACTATTGTGTTTAGAAATTGATATTTGAATTATTATTATTATTATTATTTGTTATTTATTATCGTCTTATTCTTATTATTATTATTCTGCTCGCCCGTTCCGCCTTACCCTTCCCTTCGCTGCAGTTTTCTGGTCGCCTTCCTCCTCCCTTTTCTGTACGTACTACCCTACTGTATCCCTGATCTCTCTTCTGAGAGTCTCCCCTTTCCCCTGCTTCCTGGTGGCTACCGGGCTGTTGTCTCTGTGTTCCATGGGCCCATCTTGCCCTCCATCCCTACGTGGGTGAAGGGTACAGGTTAAAAATCCAGGTGCTGGTTTGTGTGGCAGTTGCCATTTCTCCCGGCCGCCTAATTGTAGGGTCCCAGAACGCTTGCCCTAACCTGATGAGGAGGCTGTGCCTGCACTTCGGGCGCATAATCTTGGGCTTCGGCGTCTTATCCGTGTGGTGCAAGGGCTTTTATTTTCCATCTTTGGGACTGGACGCGGATTTCCGGGGAGCTTTCCGAGGCCACACCAATGGCCCACCCTACGGGGGTTGGGGTTTCTCAGGGGGGAGTAGGTAGCTCTGCCTGATGGGTGGGCGCGGTTAGCTGGCAGTTTCGCTGCCGGGATTTATGTTTTCTATTCACAATCATTTGTGTTAATTGAATTTGTGCTTAATTTATTGCGGTGCTTTATTGTTTTGCAGGTAGTATTTTTTCGATGGGAAAGAAAGAATCTAAAAAGTTTATACCCTGTTTTTCGAGGGTTGGGCAGATCACTCATGCTGGCGGGTCCCGCCAAACAGGCCCGTCTCCTCCTGGCGCATTCCAGCCTGCGCAGCAGGGGCTTTGACGCCCTTGTCTATGAAGTGCTGGCGGTATTCCCACCACCTCGGCTACTGGAGGGTCCTTCGTTTCCGGTCCTGTTTCAGGGACTGCCGCCGCGTCTAGACGGCAGGTGAGGCTATGTTGTGGGCCTCGTGCAGAGTACCCTTGTTCCTCTGCGCGTCTTTACGTTTGCCATTCCTAAGGAGCCCTAGCGGTCAGCAGGATGTCCATTTCCTAAACGGCCAGTAATAAGAACCTGACCTCGACGATCACTCTTCTCCGACCCACCATCCAGGGTCGCCCGGGTTTGATTCCTGACCGCTTGAGTTTTTATATTTACACTTCTCGGACCGGGAGTCATCTCGAATCGAGTGTACTACGTCGTCTCGCGCCAGCTGCAATCCTTAGGTGGATGCTTTGGAAAGCGTGGCTCTTCAAACGACGTGAGAGTAGCCACAGGTGCCGTAGCGTCCCAATGTTGAGGAAGCGGTTCCTCTGGTTCGTGCGTGCGCGCCTCTCTGTACCCAGAGCCAACGTCCTTGCTTCCTATCCATCTGGGGAAGATTCCGCGCGAGTGCATTTCTAAAACCTGACGATGATTCGACAACCAGCGTCGAAGGTACCGATATTAGCCGCCGGAGTTCGTGTTTCCGGAGTGCTTCGATTGGACATCCTCACTCCATATTAGCAGGCTCACTCACGTGCCTATCACCGTACCGACGTTTAATCTAGTGCCCTCCCCGTAAGGATGACCCCTCCAGCAGGACGAAACCCTCGTCTGTGTTGCTTCCTTCTCTGTGCCTTTATCCCTCCATCCAAGTAAAACTTGGTTTTTACGCATGGGCAGAAGTGTTCTGAACTTATGTTGCCCTTGTCCCATGAAAGATGTTTCAAGTGCCATAAATTATGGTCAACCCCAGAAATATTGTTCGGTCGTCCCGCAAGACCAATTCTGTCCGGACATGTGGCAGTATCTCTCCGCACCCGCAACTGTGACAATTGAGATCCTTCCCATGTTGTCCTAAACTGCAAGGGGCCACACTCGGCCTCCTCTGTCCACACATTGGCCCCGTTTTTTCGCTCTTTGGAGAACGGAAATCCTGGAGCAGTGCGCCATTCAAAAATATGACCGTCGTGAGGCCTGAGCCCGCCGGGCGTAGTGGAGAAGCTGTAGCTCATCCTTCCTCTACTCTTATCTGCGTGCAGCGTCGCACGGTCCATCTGCGGATTTACCCTCTTCGTTGCTCATCGCCCCCGTGCGTTTTGTCCGGAGCTTGTTCCGCTTTCACTCTTTTCTTGATTCTTTACTAGGGTTGTCCGAATCACCTGTGTGGTGTGGTTTCTGTGGCTCGGGCCAATTGTCCTCCCACAACTCTTCCGAAATGGTCCGCCGGCCCGCTCTGCGTCCGTTCTTGTTCGGCCGACACGACACGACCGCCTCTCTCATGGCTTCCCTCTGCCTTGTAGAGGTCCAGTTGCATGCTGTCCCGAGGGGATATTTGCATTTTGCGCATAAGTTCAGCTGCTGAGGTCGATGGGCGATGTCCTTGTGCCTTCGTCGGGAACGCTACTGTACCGTCTGCCCCCGGAAACGGCCCTGCTTTCTGTTTCCGGCAGGAAACACCAAGTGCCCTCTTAACGGTTGGCGAAGAGTCCCGTCAAGGGCGGATGCTTTCCACCGAGACACCAGAGCCATACCGTACTTCGCTTGCTTATCGGGCCGCGGACTTATTGAAGCAGAAGGATCCCCGTTTGTACTGGGTGGACGCCGTCTCTGTCTTGCCCTAAACGGGCTCGCCACCGACTTGACGAACCAGCGCGTGGCCGATCTGCGGACGCAGTGGTCCGCCTCCTGCCCGTTCGTGATGAAATTGTCTACTTAGCTCGCGCGCTACGCCGGCTTCGCTCTGCACTTGTCGAGCGATTCTGAAACCTTTTTCGGAATGCCACGATGGACTTCTTTCTGCAATTACTCTTCTTCGCGTGGGGTGTCAGACGTGCTGACCTGACTTGTCCGGGCGCCGCCCGAGGGGAGGCGTCACCGATGGAAGGCTATCGGATTGACACCAGCACCTCGCCGCCTCGCAAGTCATTCCCTTCGGGTGACGTGGGTACTCCGGCTTCGATGTGTGGGTGGTTGAGGAGTATGGGTTAGCTGCTGGTCGGTTATCAAGAGGATGAGGAGTCTGTCTTCCTCGCCCATCTTCCCTCCGAGCTCCACTTTGACTTCGGTCCGTCGACGGAGGCCTTCTGGTCGTCTTCCTCCAGCGCGGAACCGCTTCCGAGATTTTAACTGCTTGACGGCCATACACTTGTGTCATAACCGCATGTGTCTCGAGCCTCACTTCCGCCGAGCTAACACGCTGATCCGCAGCTCCTTCCTTACTTGTCATCCTCTTGCCATCTTCCCCAGCCTGTTGCTTAGGGAGGCGCTACCCTGGCAAGAGCACGCGTCCCCCTTCCCGGCGTCTGCTGAAGAAGGTCTCGCGGGCGGTGCGTCCTGAAGAGGGAGGGAGTGTTCGAAATTGGAGGTGAGTGTAGTTTGCGGCCCGCCCACTGCTTTGGCGAGCCCTCTCACTGGAAGTTGGTGCCAGGACGCCCTCTCGTAAACTGGGGGGTTCCAGCACAGTGACTCCGACTGCTGGGGCGTGAGTCTTCCCGTCCCTGACGGGGTTTGAGGTGTCCTGTCGGTGGGTCGTGCCGGGCGGCTCAGACGACGGGAACGGCTTTACGCGCGCTTTAACGCTGCTGCGAGGAGAACTACGGCCGACATCCCAAAACATCGTGACTATTGTCCACGGATCGTCCTGACCTTTGAATTAGTTTTTCCCGTTTAATGGCTACGTTGTTCAATCCCCAATGGAACTGCGCGGAATACTTTTGGCAATTACGAAGAGGCTGAAGGTTACTTGTCCGATCAATCAGTCCCGCGTTGGCTGTTTTTGTTTACAGGAGGTTGGCTTGAATCTTTTAGACAAACAATGGAACTTTTGCTACGCACGTGTCAAGGTCCGGGGGAGCCCCCTTATTTTCCGCTGAAATACGTGGAAACTAAGCGGACAGAGGTGGGGCAAGCGATCCTGTCTTCACGAGGTGCGCTGTCCCAGTTGTACTCTCACCATGTCCACTCTCCTACTCCGCACTGGCGAATGGCCGTGTCAGCCCACGTACTCCATATAGGCATTCCGCTTACCGCTGTGCATCGGTGTGACCTGGCGCCCAGCTGTAAGATATAACCAGAAGAGAAGACCTCGGTCGATTTTTTCAACGTGTCCTAGCCCACCGCCCAGGTGTGTTCTCGGTGCTTTACCCTCCCGCCATCCTTTGTGGGAGACTCTTACGTCCCTCAATGCCGATTGGTTGTTGGAAGTCAATTTTTTTGCAGAGGATTTTTCAATATGGGGTGTCTCAACACGGGCCGGCTTTCCCCCCACCTTGAACGTTTTGATACGCGCACTTGCTTCGCTGTGTTGGACATCTCGGATGTGTTCCTATCTCGGTCTTTAGAATCGTTTTGGGTGTGGAAAGGTCGTCATTTCTCTGTGGTTAAGTGACCAACGTACCCCTATCGTGGATCAGCACGTCCTTCGGCCACCAGTCCGCAGCTACGCACCTTATTCTGGCTGGTGCGTATGACAGGGCAGACTGGGTCTTATGCCTATTCAATGCAGAGCCACGTTACCTTTTTCCCATGCTTTCCATGCAAAGACATGAACGATTGTTGCCCGGTCGCGCGGCGATGCCCTTACTTAACCTTTTCCAGGAAGCTAGATCCATTCAGCGCGGCATCGGAGCATAGTACCCCGTGATCATCCGATGTAGTCTGGGACCCGAAAATCAACAGACCCCTCTAGGTGGAAGCCAAGGAGTGTGCCCTCGAGGCTAATCGCGAATAGGCGTAGAGTAGTATGAATAGCTGAATAAAGACAGACTCCCACACCTTCAAACTGTGACTTGCTGTTTAGCGCTTCGGACGGCCCGTTCCCCGGCTAGTATTGAATACGCCGTACGCCGGGAAACAGTATCTTTCGCACATAACGCCTTCCACCGATTAATTCCTTCTACCGTCTGTATCTTCAGATCCATAAAAAGGGTGGGCCGAAAAATTTCCAACGAATACACCATGGCCTGGATCCGCCTATTAATCCTGCGCCTATCGGCCGACGCAAGTAGCTTCTGATGTCAGTCTATGCTCACGGGATGTTGGTGGCGGAACCACAGAGTTGGGGATTAGTCACTTCGCGTCCAAACTACGAAAATCGCGCGGCTCCGTATGATCGGTGCGCCTGAACCTTTTTCAGTTCTAGTCGCTTGCGGATGGGGTTTCCTGATTTTTCTGTTCCGCCACCTGGAACAGACCTTCCATACACCCGGCTATTCACCAGGGCCAGAGTTCCTAGACGCCCTCAAGCTTTGGGCGGGATAGGAGGCGCCATGCCACTGGAGACCGGAAAGTCCTCCTTTGCAGATGCTTCGAACAATGCACATCCGATCCTGCCACTGCCTTGCTTGCTCGGCTTTATGTAACAATAGATATCATGGTGGAGGGGGTCTTCCCTCCTGTCTGGTCTACTGCATATATTGTCCCATTCCCCAAACCTGGGAAGGATCCGACTTCTTCGATAACCATCGCCCTATTTCATTGCCCTGCAATACACTGGTAAGCTCAATGGAGAGATTGGGTGGCTTCCGCGTCTGTCCCACGTTTGGAGCAACTCCATGCATTGTTACCCAGAGCTACCAAGTTTTGTGTTTGTCGGTCGCCTCATCTCGGCTCGACTGCTAAGGATCCTCTCCTTCGGGTTGGATTCACGACATCGTGAGTCTATTTTTGAGCTTCCAACAAAAAATGACGCCTGCCGTCATTCTTTGACCTGCGAAAAAGGGCGTATGTAGGCAACACGTGGCAGGTTGGGGGTTTTGCGGAGGCCCTCCACTCTTTGGAGGACTTAGGGGGCCAACTTTCCCCTATTGCCTTCAGTTGTTGATAAGTCGACCGCTTCGTCTTCAGGTCCGTTGTGGTGGCACGCTGTCGAGGTGTTATTGTCACTGGACGAAGGGGGTAGCGCAGGGCAGTGTTACTGAGCGTGGTTGCTTTTCGCATATTGTTTTCAATGGTGTTGTCGATTCCATCCCGCCATTCAGTGCGCTGCTTCCACTCTATGTTGACGATCTCGCCTTGTACCATCTTCTTGGTGCTCAAACCTTCCTTGTATGCGAACGATCAACTTCAGGGGTTGCCATCGATTGGAGGGTTTTCCCTCTTGATGGCTTGCTGCGCGTGGCTTTGACATTTGTCACCACGTCGAAACTAACGGCAGTGCTTTTCCGGAAGAAGTGCCTCGTCGTGAAAGGGGTGTCGCCTACATTTGCCTCCAAAGTTACGTCTCTATGGCTCCCTATCCGTGTGGATACGCTTGAGCTGTTCCTCGGTCTGTTGCTGGTGGGCGATGAGCGCCTACGTACCTGTCCTCATATTAGCTGCTCCTAAGCTAATTGCCGCGTTCTTTGGATCTCTTACGGCACCTCACTCTTAAGACTTGGGATGCGGACAGAAAATACCATGCTCCACCTTTAACATCATACTGGTGCGGGCTAAATGGACTATGGTTGTTGCCATTTATGGGCAAGACGCTTCCAGTCCCACCTCGCCTTCTTGACGACCCATTCAGACTGAGGGTCTGCGAATTGCCACCGGTTTGGCATCCGTTTCCCTCTCCGAGGAAAGCGCTGGAGGTGAGGACCGGGGTGATGCGCCCTATGCCACTCCGAGGCGGAAGGGAGCAGCCTCATGCTGCTCGCTGTTCACTTCGTCTTACAGGGTTCCTACCGGTCGCTCGGCCTTTGACACCTATAATGGAGAAGCGTAGTTCGCACAAGACGCCTTCGTTATTGGCGCATATGATGCTTGGAGGTGTTACATGCAAATCCATCTTTCGCTTTGCGCTCTCGACCACTGCCTTCAATCGAAGCGGTCGATGCTCCACAAGTCTATTGATTTACCTAGCGCTCTCACTGGTCCGTGCGTGCAGCCGAAGTGGGCTCTCTCCGCCTTCACCTGGCGCCTCTGCAGTGGGAAATCAGTCTTTGCATAGAGCTCCGGAGGCGCATCCGCCGAGTGCTGTTGGAGGAGGTATGACTTCCTTCAGGCAGCTTCCACGCGCGGCGCGTAGGTCAGGTACAGGACTCTATAGCGGTTTTTACCACGATGGTGGTCCAGAATGACGGTAGAGGAGAACAGGGGTGGGCGAGCTTCGATCAGCTGTGTTTCCGGACATCACTGTCCTCGCCATACCCTTGGCCGCATCTGATGTTGTCTATGTTTTCTTGTTCAGCTGAACTAATGAGCTATGTCCAGTGGGTGAAGGACGAGGATCGAGTACCTTCGCACCGTGGGCGTAAGATATATACCCACTAGCTTTGTCGGATTCTCGGAGCGCTCGTTCCAGTGCGTTGCCTTGAACCGAGGGTCAGACCTACCGTAACCCGTTGGTTTTGTGCGCGCGATTTCCAGCGTTCCCCTCTGCCTCTTGTTCCAAGCGCAAGCACCCCGACGATACATTGTAGTTCTGTGGGCTTACGCCCCCTCCCCATGTGGTGTTCCTGGAACGAACGGCCGACTGGGGGCAGGCCAACACGGGCGGCCTGCACACAAGGGTGTCGGGTGCCCGTTACTTGGCCTCGCAGCTCTGCGACCTGGGGCGCCATTGTCCCTGCTACCAGATTGTCTCCAGCTGCCTCTTTGCGTCGGGGGCTTGCCTCTCTGCTCGGCAGTCAGTAATAGGGCCGGAGCGCACTGCTGCGATGCGTGAGCCGGTGCAGCGCTCGAACTGGCTGCGGGAAATGGTCACAACGCGTCCTCTGGCCGGTGGTAGCTTGCAGTCTTGTAACGGGAAGAGTCGCCTCCTGAGGTGGTCCGCGTGGCTCGGATTGCGCGCCGTCTCTGGTCCATGGACGCAATGCTCACCCGGCCATGGGAATTTTCTAAATGTCGCGGGGGGTTCCCCCGCACCTGCCCATTTTGCTTCAATCCAGTTGTCCTCGGTCACTGGTTCGTTTCCATCTCTTTGTGATTGCGTTGCCATCTCTCCAGACCCTTCGAGAGCAAGTTCTTTTCCTGGACGTGCCTCAACTATAACACCTTTCCGCATCTGCCTTTCAGACCGCAGTGGCTTAGTCCGACATCAATCTTCATTTTCGTAGGTGATCGTATTTTTGCCCTTCCTGTTTGGAACTGAAAGTCTTTTATAAGATACTAAACCATTGCTCAGCGATATTGGTTTGCCTGCTTCCTCGCTTTCGTCTAGGGACTTTTGTCCCCCTGTTAGGTTCATGTTTTGCTGAACAACGGTCTATGCCGCGTCTTTGTGTGCGTGTGGAGTCCGCCTGTAGCATCCGACTTCAAAAAAAAAAAAAAAAGAAAAATTATTATTATTATTATGTGTTATTCGATTATTAATTATTATTATTGATTAATTATTGATTATCTATTATTGATTATGTATTATTATTAATTATTATTATTATTATTATGTACTTATTGTACATTGTAAGTGTTTTATTTGTTGATGTACCAAATTCTTACATATTGTCTTTTATTGACCAACTTTGAGGTGCTACACTTGTTAATCTTTTTCCCCCTGACTTTTAAGAATCTGCAACGTTTGTTTTATTACATTCTTTTTCTCCGCTAAGGCATCAAAGCTGAGACTTGGTCAATCCGGAAGATTTTCCCTTGTTTTTGCGATGGCAAATGTGGAAGCTCATGTAGGATTCAAGGTCCTGCAAGCAGTAGCAAAGTTTTTTACAAATTTTTTTTGGTTTCACGTACTTTCCTGCTTTAATGTCAATAAGCATATGTTGCTGTTCGCTTAAATTATGGTGGCGACACACCAACTGCAGTTAGACTTGTTTTCAATGTTTCTTAAAGATGTTTCATCTGATTTATCATCTTGATCCAATAGTGATTAAATTAATTGCTGTTTTATTGATTTAATTGCTATAAATTCTTTTCTATGTGATGTACAAATTTTCTGACCTGGTTTAAAATTCCTCTTCGTCATATCCTTCAGTTGATCAGCGGTTTTCAAATCAATTGATTGTATACTCTCGTATACTTATGGATACTCTTGTGCTCTAGGAATGTATTACTTACAGACATACCCCTCTCCTTACGGTATTGCTCCTTTAAGTAAAAGGATTGCTACACGACCCCTGGAAAAATTCATTTTGCATAGAAGCTCCGCTTCATGGAGGAAACATTTGGAACTTTGCATCAGGGTATAATTAACATTGTGGAGTGAATTAATTAGCCTCTGATGGTCCGTGGTGATGAAAGATGGGTTTTTTTTATATGCTATTAGGGCTTTTCTGAGATTTTTAATAATATTAACTCTTAGAAATAAAATAATAATATAAACCAAGTAATGAAAATTAGAAATTTCCGTAATAATGCTAAAAACACGAAAATTAAGTATATATGAAAGTAAAAAGTTACAGATATGGAACATTCACGATAGTTCATAAGCTCAAACGATCGAAGCAATTAAAAAAATGATTCGTTTCATAAAAGACGACCTGGCGCATGTCTTTCTTATAATACACGTGTAAGGAGCTCATACTTTTAGTCCAGTTTTGAGCAGGCATTTATGATAAATATGCTTCGAACTAGTGTAGTTTGTTGCCGCGCACCCAAACTTCTAGATCCACATGAGAACTTTCATTTTTTTTTTTTTTTTTTTTTTTTTGGGGGGGGGAGGGGTTATTTTCGCGCTTAATTGGAGATTAAAGAACATTTAGAGAAATAAATATCCGCGAACCATCCGCAGACCCAAATTTTTTGTTTGTCTTGTCTTTGTACATTATTTTATTTTCCTATATGTCTTTTTTGTTTTTTTGGGGTGGGAGACGGGCGGGAAGTGTGTTTTCTAGTTGGTTTTGTGATCTGATGATTTTGAGATTGTTTCAAAATTAACGACAACATACAAAAGTAAAAGAGTGAGTGACAGGAGGTACGCCAGAGAAGTCGACCGTTCTTAGGGCTTACTGGCCTCTCTCCGCAAAAAATGCCTCCGCATTTTTCACTTTAGACTATGGTCAAACATCTGCTCAAAATTTCAAAAATTTTAGGTTTAAAATTAATATCTAACAGATGGCAGCATAGTCATTACAATTCTTCCAGGCAAAAAATCCGAACCCTTCACCCCTTATGCTTATGTTATTTACCACTTTGTTTTAAAGTGGCCAAAACATACGGTAGCGGAAACTCACCATTTTTTTAGACAATTGATGTGCTCTTTCGCATGATATGTTAAAGAAAATAAAATTTCGGAAATTGTCCCATTTTCTGAATATAGGCTCTGAAAATGGGTCAAATTGAAGCGTGTCTATCTTTTCTGCGGATTTTAAAGATGGAAAACTCGGAAATCATTTGAGCAGGCATGATGATAGTTGACATTCGGCATCATGACTTTAAAGCTGAATACGGAGCTAAACTACAAACTAAAGGTTCAGGCTCTCAAGCCATTCGTTCGGCAATTAAAGCCTCCTGAAGTATAATGGAACAATAGATCGCAAGCCCAAGATCGCAGCAACATTTTTGAGGTAATCTGAGACCAAATTGTGGAAAATATATTATTTTATTAGCTTTGTGCCACTATCATATTCTACACAACAAATTGTAGTTATATTAGTGGCATGAACAAAAAGGTGACAAACTTTTTCATTATTTATGTTTTGTGACGGCAAAAAAAAAAATTGTATTTACGATGCAACCCTGTTGCTCCAACCAAACTGCCTATAAGGCTGAAACTTTGCAGGCTTCCATGTAGGGCCCATATACATCCTGTTAAAATTTCATCAAAATTGAAGAGGGTCGAGCAGGGACCCTTAGGATACTTGACATTGAATGAGCTAGCTGTAATTTTTTTTGTTATTTTTTCTTATTATTTATTTGGATCTTAGGGGCTAACCTAACGTCTCTTCTGGCTGTGGTTTTTACTTGTGAATAATATAAAGTATCATATATTTGTAAAATCTTTTTCGATATCTTGTTCGGCAGAAAATGGATCACTTTATAGGAAGAGTCGAAATTTTATAAGTATTCTGAATTAATATCACTATTGTTATAGCCATGTTTTTTTTTTCATTGCAGGCAAATTCTTGAAGTTGTAGCTGCCGTACGGGAAGAGGATCCTCAGATGCTTGCTGAAAAGGTGTACGAAAATAGTTGTACATTGTTCAAAATTTAGTTTTCGACCCACGTAACTGGTGATAGAAATTCTCTGGTCATCTTGATTACAATTACCGATATTGTTTTCTCAATTATTAATTGCAGTTATGAAAATTTTAATAAAAAATTATTCGATACAAGACGTGTTATTACTCGTTTTTTTTCAGGCAAGTTTTAATTAATTATGACATTCTTATGCAAAATATGGTCTTCCATAATTTGACCTTTATCATGTTTGAAAATTTTATTTAATATCGATACAATGAAAATAAAAGTGAGGAAATTCTAATTTTTTCTATACCAGATTAGTTTCAGTTGTGGACTCTTGCTTGCGATAAGTAAGACTCTACCTTTCCTAACCTTCGTTTTTTTTTTGTTTTTTTTTTGTTTTTTTTACAATGTCATCTGCCCTTCCCCCCCTCCCGAGTTATTTCACGCCTTGATGAATACAAAAAAAAATTCATTTGAAATGAAAGTCTGGAAAATTGAATCGTATGCATATATATTTTACCAAAATATCCTCTCAAAGTGAACCAGGTTGAATAAAAAAATATTTATTTTTTAGGAAAATTTAAATATTTCGTTAGAAATTAATAACGGTTTAAATGTGTTAAAATATATAATAAACTATATACATTGGTTTTGACGCTTTTTTTAAGTGGTATAACAAAGTTTTATAACTTGTTTTATCCTGTTGAAAAATATTTTGAAAGATATCCAGAATTTTTCTTTTATTCTTAATTCCAATTTTGTATTTTTTCCTGCTAGGTTTTTCTTTACGTAGACTGCGAAGTGAAGAAGAAAGTTAAAAATGAGTCGTAAAACATTTCCCATTACTGGCATGTTGAAACCCTTTTCCAAAATCCAGACCTATTAAAAAATATATATATATTATTTCAAATTACTTGTGTCGGGTCATATCGACCTTCAATTTTGCATTCCTAATTCTGGAAATTGTTCGTGGCCTCTGGCTATTTCTCAACTGAAGTGACTTGAAAATTAAAGTAAATACAATAAATTAAATATATAGTTAAGCGTACTACAGTTTTCGACATTGAGGAAGTGTGCTGCCTCTGACAAAGAAATGAAAAAAAACTACTATTTTGTAGGTTGATTGGCTGTGGCGAATTACGAGACCCATGTCATGGAGGCTTATAACACTAAATGGACGGCCGACACGCGGGCGGGAAATTTGCCGGCGGCCGGGGCCGGGCGCTGGCGGTCTGGTATATTAGACGCCGGGCCGGGGCCCGGGTTATCGCTAAGAGATAAGAATGGTAGGAGGTCAAAACACTGCAAAGTCTTGAAAGGATGAAAGAATTAAATATAATGTTCAATATTATATTAATTGAATGTTAAATTATAGTAAAGGTAAGGGAATACGGGCATGTTAGAGTTAGAATCGTTGTCAAGTTAAATAAACTAACCTTCTTGCGAAAGCAACATGTTTTGAAAGAACGTAATTTGATCGTGTTCGTAGAAGAGGATAGTCTGTATGAAATATCAGGTGTAGATATAGCTTATTTGTACATATATAGGGCTATATTAGGAGGCTCATACATACTACAGGTAGTCAGCTGTAGTGTATAGGCGTAGCTAGATTGGTAGTAGGTCAGTAGTAGTATGACAGGTGCAACGGTAGTATATATAGTCAGCCACGGTGGTACGTACGGCGTATACCTACGTGATGTAGTATAACAGCCAGTGCTATATACGGTAGCCTGCTAACTGATACCGATGTCGAGTGATACTCAGGTATGAGTAGTGATATATAAGTACGGTAGTAGTGGCGTACTATATATAAATAGGTACTATAGTATATATATTATATATAGGGGGTATTATACGATCAATATATATAGTAGTATATAATGTATAGTATGAGGCTGAGGTATAGGTAATATACTAGTTTAAGGTTAACCGGATATTTTTTATGAATCTTAAGTACGGGACGCACGTCACGTGGCGCGCATCAATATATGAAGCTGACGTATAGGTTAGTAGTATATGTATATCGATAGGCAGTAGTATATATATATAGTGTAGGTATAGTAGTAGTTTTCAAGTTTAAGGTATAGTATATAATAGTATAGTAATATAGTATAGGTATAGTTAGCGTAGTGAGTATTAGTGGTAATGGATACGTATAGTAGTACGATATACATAAAGTTGATTCTTTTTTACTCCAACGCAAAAAAATCACACAATGACATGTAGTTTTTTTTAAGAGATACGAGGGAGGGCTGCAATTTCACCCAAGCAAGACATTCTTGTAAATATTGCGGCAAACACGTATAAAATCGGAGAATTTAAATTTGTTTTATTAACACTGGCTTTCAAAGTTTTGTCAGCAGACAGGTTGAGTGATTTTTCCGGCTGTGTGTCCAAGATCAGGTTTCATGAGGCAGGAGAAAGATACTCTTATCTGATTGTGGGAGCATGTAGCTTCCTGGTAAAAAGACAGCGAAATCAAACGCCCATTTGTGTCAAGGATATTCGAGAGATACTGGCAGATTTTTTAAGCTTAAAGTAGACGAGAAATGATTTTCGACCTCAAGCAATCAGCCCAGGAAGATTGTTTTCTTGAATTCCAAGTTCGTGCCACAACATTCCTGGGTCAACATACTGTCGTTTGAACCGAACACATATTCGCTCAGTAAGACGTGCAGTCGTCGTTAGTTGTAGAGCCAGGTGACGGATGAGTTCGAGAATGACGAACTTAGAGTGGTTTCTCGCGTAGCGTCTCCTGAAGCACGGTCGTTATTGTCTCGTTTAGTGGTTCACGCGCTGCGCGGGCCAAGTAAACTTGTTTTAAGTTTTAAGTGGATTGATCCATTTAGATAAATAATCAAAGGCAATTTTGTAGAATGTATGAACATACTGTTTAAATTTTGCAACTTCTGATTCCAGGCCTTCTCTTACCAATTTTTGAGAATCGTTGTTACAGCTAATGGAATAAAGCAGTCTTCGCTCTTAGAGGCCATATTATTTTTGTAAATCAAAAAAAATTAAAAGATGACTGACATTACTTTCGTAGAAATTGTAATTGTAATGCCCTTGTCAATCTTTTCTAGTCCATGTGAAAAGTGGTACGCTTGACTGTGATAAAGTAAGCCATGCTTCAGAATAAGGCATTTCGAAAAAAATGATTTTTATCAGAAAACAAAAGGGCATTTTTCTTGTGACCTCAAAAAAATGATTTTAAGGGGGCTATACTTGTCAGAAGACGTTTCAACGGCCGCAGGGAGTTAGAGGCAAGCCATCTGTTTTTGCTATAGGTCCTAAATATTTGCTTGTGTATTCTTGAGTTAGAGCAACGTTCACGCGAATTCTGTTGAGAGTGTTCACTCTTGACTTGTGTATAGTATAGAGGAACTGAGGAGAGTGAGTAGTTTTGTGAAAAGCGATGGGCCGTTCAATATCAAATAGGCAAGAGCATGCCGAGGGCAGGCTGTCTGGAATCAGCGTGTTCGTTGGAATGCATCATGAGGCAGAAAATCCGCTAGTTCCAGCTCGGCGCAACGTAACACGATGGTCCCCAAGGCGGTCCTCCTTGAGTTTTTGGTAAAACATTGTGTAACGGCCCTTTCTAGATTATACCGCCCAAAATTGCAATAGTAATTATCATGCGCAGAAAAGAGCTATTGTTTTTTCTTTTTGCATTCATTTTTTTTAAGCTTCAAATTAAGCGTAACTTACTTTTGTTCTATTTTATCAGAGTTGCTAATTAGTATTTCATTACTTTGTTTTATTTGAAATCCCTTTAAACAGGTGTGGAAATATCTAACATACTGGAATATTTTTTATGCCTTGGTGATTTGAAAGCGTCGGTCATAATCGAAATAAATGGCTTCTCGAATATGCAGTCTGTCGAGTTGTCCGATTATAGCCTATTGGAAGTAAAGACATTTAAAATACAATTGCCTCCGCTTTGTCACGGAGCACATGTAAACTTTAGGGTGCAAAAAAAATAAGTCTTGAATTAATTTTTGAAGAGCAATCCAATAGATATTGAAAGATTGATTATGTTGGCGCCTAAGTGATAGGCAAAGATGCTCCTTCAGCGCCGGCGGCTAATTTAAGTTGTCTTTGTCACCAAAAATGTCATTTCCGAAAAACGTTGTGAGTGTTGAACTTGATGCAAGGCTGCAACCGGCAAACGCAGTTTTTTATAGTTTTTTGCCATATTTAAATGTTTGGTGTAATATCGTGTTCCCCTCCATGACTGGGATATTACAAGCTGGAAGAACAATATGTTGCAGACGATACAACCATGATTTCCGTAAATGTTTTTTTTCAATATGGGTCATTCTTTTCGTCAAGTCGGCTTATTGAAACACACATTTCCTCTTGCCCTTGGGGAGGCCATTATGTTCAATCTCATTTTAAATTGTTCAACAATTACTTTAAAAATTTAATAAAAAATTATGAGCTTGTGAATATATGATATGAGTATAGATGATACGTAATATATATTAGTATATATCATCCAGTAAATAGTATGATAATATAGTATAGTTATATATAGTAGTATATATATATCATATACGCGGGTAGTATAGTAAGCTATAGTACTATATATACTAGTAATTATAATAACGTAATATACGGATGGTTAATTGTGATAAGACCCGGCTCCGACCCGTGAGGTGCTAGAGGAAAGATTTAGTGTGTTTAGTGGTTAAAAATAAATTTTGTTGTAAAACGTAAGAAATTTTTTAAAATATTGGTGCATAATAACATAAAAAATTTATTTCCTCAACTGTCAACGGGTAAGGGGTAAGGGGTATCGGGGGGCGAATCCTACATAGAAATTGATGCCCATGTCTCGTCATGCATTTGCGATATATAGGGCTAGCCTATATAATAGTATTCATAATAGTATATAAGGCTATAGTTAGTAGTATACTTATATATAGTATATAGGGTGTACTATATGTATATATATAGTATATACTTATATACGTATATATAATGATATAGTAAACTACAATACACGTAGTGTTAATAGGTTCTACCTATAAGCAGATTAGTATAGGCTATAGTATATATGAGGTGATATAGTGGCAGAATGGGATAGTTTCTACTCAGTGAGTGACTGCATAAAATAATATTAGAGTTTTTTTAATGTATAAAAAATAAATTGTCTGTACGCTTAAAACAATCAGTTAATAAACCCATTAGTGCACAATAAGAAAGTTGTATTATTTATCCAGTACTCACGAGGGCAGGAGTGTAAACTTTCTATCTAACAATTCAAACCTTTTGAACTGAGAAAATTGCAAAAAATGTTACTTCTTAACATACGATTTTTTTTTTTTTTCAGATAAAATTCATAAAAAAAAAAAATTTGAAAAGGTGGCTTTTTGTTAACTTCATGTCGATATTTTTGTAACGTATCTTTAATTAATACCTGAATGTTTGTTATGACTTATGAACATAGGCAGAGTTCAGTAAAAATGCGCCTGGTTAAAGACGATTTTATAAAGGATTGATAATAATTTAAGCTATGCGTTAGATTTAATAAGATTACATTACCTGTAACTTGAGTTTACGAATGCTGAACAAGGAGAAATCAATTGAGTTTAAAATAGTGATTGAATAAGTTAACTCAAAAGTCCAGGAGAGTCGTCTTATGCACCAAATTACAAGTATCATAGATATATCAGTAGTACTGTTATAGGGGTATAAGTCAGTAGTACTGTATATATCAGATATATATATCTATAAGTATATAGTATATATCGGGTAGTATGATATTAGGTACTAGGTAGTAGTATAATATATGGTACTATATATATACTAGATAGAAATTTTGTTTTTACAATACACAAAAATAACCTTCGTTGGTCACACAGAGCGATCCAAAGAAGACTGTTATTTGTTTTTTGACAATGTTCGCGCCTTCGCTTTATTCACCCGGGTACATCAAATTCAAAGACTTGACATGCTACATTTTGTCGAGAACATGAGATCTCTTCTCAGTTTTTCCTGCCTTTATAAGTATAGCGGGCGGCGATTTTCAATGCCTAGCCTATATGCTGTTGCAGCTTGCTAAATTGTCAAGATTATAAATGTTTGCACCTAACACGTGAAGTTTAACATAGCCATAGAAAATTTGGATTCATATTTCATCTGTTTTAATACGGGACCAATATGATTAAAAAGCGGGACAGATGGGTTTTGAAAACGGGACTGTACCGGAAAGTAACGGGAACGTCTGGTAACCTTATATATAAGTAGTAATAGTACAGATTATATAGTATTATAGTATATATATATAATATAGTATAATAGTTTATATATATTAACTAGTATATATATAATATACGCAGTATATAGTAGTACTGAGTGATACCTAGTATTAAGTTAATATAGATATATATATATATATATACTATAGTATTAATAATAGTATATATATATAGCTAAGATATGATACGTATATATATATATATATATATATATAGTAATACTACATTATATATAACTAGTAGTTATTAAGAACTACTTTGTCGTAGTTATATATTTATCTTTAGAGAGGAAGCCCTTGGGTTCTTTTTTAGTATTATGTGAATTTTCATCCGATTTTGACCATTTTAATACTAAACTGTAGCTACAATTACAAACATTGTTAAAGACACTTTTTTTTAATGAAATAAATTTTTAAGAAAAAGGAAAGCTAATTTCGTCCAAAAACGTTGGTGGTTGCATCAAGCTAACGGACTGGGTTTCTTTCTTGATCTTCATCCAGTTTTAAGTGTGGTTTTCAAGTTTTGGTGCTGCTGATTTCTTCAATGGTATTTGTTTAATATTGTTGAATGTTTTTCAGATATTCATTTTTGTATAAAATATATCTTAAGTTTAAGGGCATGTTTAGTGTCTTTATTACTAAGTATAAATGAAGAAAGGATTCCATGGATTTTGCAATACCTATGATTGATATTTCTGAATCATCTTTATATTGTTGATATTGAGAGAGTGGCCTTGTGTTACGCCTATGACTTGTTAAGCTGAATTTATGCTGTCCTTGTGCAAGGCTGTCCTGTATGTTGATTTTTTCTTCTTTGCAAATCTATGGTTTGTACCTATATATGTTTTATTGCAGCTATTGCAGGGGATGTGATATACATAACAGCTTTGGGGGGAGATTTTTATTTTCGTTTTGGGGGTTTGAGAAATGTTTTTTTTAATTAAGGTGATGTTATTTGATGAATTGAGGGTAATTGAACTTGTTTTGGTAATTTTGTTTTAACGAAATAAATGGTATTGAGGAAATTAGTAAAAAGAAGGTGTGCTGATTTTTTCGGGGAATGGTGCTTAGGTAACCTCTTTTTTGCTTTGGTTATAATGCTTTTGTTATATCCAGGAAACTGCAGAGATAGTAAAAGGATTTGAAAGTATTGGTGGGATTGTTATTTAAGTTTCTTGTGCTAAGACCCAGAGGGGGAGAGCATATAGAACAGGCACGGAGAAATAGAGATGACAAAACAGCTAATTTTGTGTTTGGGGAATGATTTAGATAGTCCAATGTATATGAGGTTTGGGTGCGGAATGTTGTTTTCTAGTACTATAGCGGTGAAATTGCAAGTAATTGTTATTCCCTGTGTAATTAAGGTATCGAGGAAGGGGATAGAGCATGGTTTTGAAAGGGCATTTCTGATGCGTGATATACGTTGAAGCTGAAGGATGAATAAGTGGTAATATAGTTTAGGGAGCAGGGTCATTAGGGGGTGGTGTTGTGAGGGACGGAAAGACAAATATGTCATCAGTACATAAATCTAATGCCATAAAATATTGTTTAATAAAGGGTGGGGTAAAAGATTATGATAAAATTCTGTGTGAGTTTCGCACTCATATAGCTCTTACTTGAGTATGTGGAGACAGTGGGGGAAATCCCATACTAGGCGCGAAAGTTTGGTTTGTAATATTGCCATGTGAAATGAACACGCCACGCTCTCACTCTCTCGCTACATTGCGCACAGTATAGGCCTTCTCCGTTCATAATATTAAAACAGCTTCATTATCTCTCATTACAACATAGACTGTCTTGTCATTTTAGGCAAAGTATGTACCAAACAAACTTTCGCGCTGAAGGTAATGGGATCCCCACTGTCGACAGAGACAAAGAAGATATTTAAGAGGGAGTAAATTACGCTGGTTTGTGTCATGCTCTATTTTCTCCGTGCTGGTTTCGTATTGCTTCTCTCACGCTCTCTAGCCAGCGAAGAAACTAAATACATGCCCATAACGTTTCAAAATCACTTTACTAAATCCTGAAGTTTTTTCACAAAAGCATTCAACAAAGGCACAAAAAAAGGTACTAGTAGCACTTTCCGCCCGAGAAAATTAGCAACAACCTCTTTGGTTTACCATTCCTCAATTACCATTATAGATTCGTTAAAACCAAATATTACCAAAAATATTACCCTCTACCCTCATTCCATCAAAATAACATCAACACTTAAAAACATTCCTCAACCCCCCAAACGAGAAAATAGAATCTCCCCAAAGCTGTATAATTCACATCCCCTGCAAATACTTTGCAATAAAACAATATATAGGTGAACACGCATAGATTTGCAAGAAGAAAAAATCAAAATACAGATGACCTGCACAAGAGCAGCATAAATTCAAGCTTTAACAAGTCAGAGGCGTAACACAGGCCACTCCTATCAATATCAACAATATAAAGATGATCAGAAATATCAATCACACAACCATCGCAAAAATCATGGAATCCTCTTCTGATTTATACTAGTAAGCAGACTACAATAAGCATCCGCGGTTGAGTTAAGATAGATTTTAAGTACAAATGAAATAGTCTGAAAAACATCAAAATATTTTTCAACAAACACCATGAAGAAAATAGCAGACCAACTGAAACACACTTAAACTGATGAAGAATCAAGAAAGAAATCCAAGTCCCTGTAGCCTGAAGGGTCTGCGCGTATCGACCAAAATTAGCTGCCTTTTTAAAATTCAATTCCATTAAAGAAAAATTGAATAAGGAAGTTTTAATTTGTGTTCATTTAGTAACAAAATGAGGTGGACAGTAAAGCATAACACTAAAAAAGAATCCAAGGAGCCTCTCTGACATTGATAGTATATAATTATAGTATATACTATATAGTATATATATATATATAATATATATAATATAATAAATATATATATATATAATTATACTATATATTATATAATATATATTATGTATTATAGATATATATATATAGTATATATAATAGTATATAAATATAAGGAAGACTATAATGATAATATATATATATATATATAGTATATATATATATATATATATCGTATATATACTATATACCTATATACTATATATATATATATATATAAAGGTTATACTATATATATATATTATAATATATATAGTAACTATAGTATTAAGTTCAATTCTTTGAATTTTGAAAAGAGATTTCGGAAAATATTTGATTTTCTTGAAGATATTTACTTTAAATAAATAAATATATTAATATTTTAAGAATTATATTTATTTCCTTTTCCGAATTCGTTTGATATATCAAATTTCGAATATTTTTATGTTAAAAACTCGGAAAAATTATAATTTGGTCTCAATTTTAGTTTGAAATCATAGTAAATACAAAAAAAAAAAATTGATTATATTTAGGTATGTTTATATATTTTGCATCAATTTATAACAAAGGAGTAATGGAATTAAAATATATTTTTTTATTTTGTTTGATTTAACCCTCTATTATTTAGTGTAAATTTAATGTTAACCCCGGTAGAAAACCCCGGTTTTTCCTGATTTTTGGCCGGGGCCGGGGCCCCGGTCGGTTCCTAGGTAACACAAAGGTGATAATTTTTTTTTTCGAAAGAGGTAGTAGGAGGTTCATTATCACGAGCATTGGTTTAGCCTTCCAGCCTGGTTGTCGCTGTTCATCATTAAAAGAGATGTTTAGGAGGACTCTGCCAAGGTCAGGAAGAATGAGAAAGACAATGTTCTCAAAACGTTGTTTTGCTGCATCAATTTAGTTATTTACAATTGAAAGAGAACAAGTCTAACTGACCTTCCAGGTAAGCGTGAGTCCGTAGTCGATCTTTGTTCTCGTAAAACTGTTATATGTAAAATATTCCCGATTTTGCAAACCATTATTAAAAAGTAAAACTATATATATATATATATATATATATATATATATATATATATTATATATATATATATATATATATATATATAATATATATATATATATATATAGTATATATAATATTATATATATATATATATATATTATATTAATATATATAGTATTTTATATATGATATATTTATATTATATGATATATCATAGCTAGGTATGAGGCTAAAGTAGGTAGTATATATACTAGGTATATACTAGCGTAATATAGTAGTATATGATGTTAGGTAGTATATCACTTATAGAGGTATAGGGTATATTAGTAGTATAGGTATAATATATATTTTTATAATATATATATATATATATATGAGCTTAGCAGATCAAGAGAAGTGTATAAGCATGCCGGACTAATCGGCATAAATTGAGGAAAAGGAAGAAGAAAATGAAATTGAATAACAATGTCTCTGCCTCTGATGTCCTTATAGACATTATAAATTAAGAATAATTTAGAAATATGAAAGAAAATGTCTTTATAGACATTATAGATTAAGAATAAGTAGAAATGTGAAAAGAAAGAATGTAGCAAGTAGATCTTAATTCAGAAGTCAAGATATGTTTATTTTTGATTTAGAAGTCATCGATGCTGGTTTCTACTCTCCTTTCTCCAAATTCAAACAATTATTTAATAAATAATAAATCACTTTTGTTGATAAATGATCATGATCTCTTTTTAAAAAAAAAAAAAAATTGCCGGTCTTGCACAAATGCTTGCCAATGCAAAATGAAAGTACCTTTTACTTCCTCTGAATTTGATCTGCCGTACTAAGATTAATTTTTTATGGTTGTGCTGGCCATTAATACATATATTAGATCAGTTTATACCGGCCGTACATAATATCATAGCTTTTTATTTGCATAACTAAATTCTAGTAACTGGCTTAAGAAATCCTGATATAATAACCCTTTCTTATTAAATACACTTACATTCCATTTGTATTGCCATTTTACTTTGTCGTCAGATATGACTTCATCCATAATTATGTAGGAGGTAAAGAGTAGAAATGATCTTGATTCCAGCATTGGGATAAGCTCTTGCAACCCTTCAAGAAGGTTCCTTGTCATAAAATCTGAAATTTTAAATCTAGTTTGAAAGCTTGGTCGAATGAATTGGTGAAGGATGACTGTACACTTCCTTTTCACTCCGTCAACATTGCCAGAGCATAAATTGAACCTTGAAAATAAATGTAAACAAGCTTAGAGAATGTTTTGACGACATTGTAATGGTTTCATTGTTAAAATAATTTTTTAAGTTTTAAAATTTTGAAAATGTGAAGGTGATTTAGAACAGTGGTTGACAACCTTTTTTACAGCAGCTTATTTTAATTTATCGTGATTTAATTTAATTGTTAATTGTCGCATGATGAAATTAAATATAGATTAAGGTATAAATTCGTTATGGTTTATTATACGGCGGTAAATAAAAAATAATAAATCCATATTTCTTATCATTTAAAAAAACAAATGAGCAATAAGATGGCTTGATTTTTTATAACTATTAAACTTTATCCTTTTTAATTGAAATCATTGAGAATAAGCATTTTTACTTTTTAGGAAGAATTTGCAAATATTATTTTAGGATTAATTATAAATTTTGTTTTAAAAGAAAATACGATTTCCTAGAGTCTGTCAGTCAACTTCATTCTGAGATTGGGGGGGTTTCCGATCGTCGATTTAGAGCAATACAAGATAAAAAAAAGTTTCTGTTAATTTTACACTATTAATTAAGTCTCTCTCTCTCTCTCTCTCTCTCTCTCTCTCTCTCTCTCTCTTCTTCTCTCTCCTCTCTCTCTCTCCCTCTTTCTTTCTCTCTCTTTCTCTCTCTCTCTCTCTCTCCTCTCTTCTCTTCTCTCTCCTCTCTCTCTCTCTTCTCTTCTCTCTCTCTCTCTTCTCTCTCTCTCTCTCTCTCTCTCTCAATCTTCTTCGTCTCTCTCTCTCTCTCTCTCTCCTCTCTTCTCTCTCTCTCTCTCTCTCTTTCTCTCTCTCTCTCTCTCTCTCTCTCTCTCTTTCTCTCTCTCTCTCTCTCTCTCTCTCTCTCTCTCTCTCTCTCTCTCTCTCTCTCTCTCTCTCTCTCTCTCTTCTCTCCTCTCTCTCTCTCCTTTTCTCTCTCCTCTCTCTCTCTCTCTCTCTCTCTCTCTCTCTTCTCTCTCGCTCTCTCTCTCTCTCTCTCTTCTCTCTCTCTCAAATATTTCACAATGCTGTAACTCCCATGGGTTCTATTTCTCACCCAACAAAACCTCAGCAGTACTATTTAGGAAAAAATAGTGGAAGAACCTGCCACCTTCCTCCCGCGAACCTAGCCTTACATGTTTCATCCACTCCTGTAACTCCCCAAGTCAAATTTCTAGGACTCATTCTAGATGACCATCTAACATAGGCGCCGCAATATTAAAATCCTTAGAGCGACTTGTCATCTTGTTATGACGTGCTTAGCCTATTGCGTCATCTCACCTCAAAATCTTGGGGTGCTGATCGCAAATCCCCTTTACGTCTCCACATCGCCCTAATCCGGTCGAAGTTGGACTTTGGCTGCGTAGTATATGGCCAGGCTTCCCCAACTCTTCTTCATCTGTTTGATCGCATCCAAAATGAGACAATCCGTTAATTTCCCCACAGGAGCCTTCCGATCATACTTCCAGATGAGCCTTGAAGCTGAATCCGATGTGATGCCACTTTCCCTTCGAAGGGAATACATCATGTGCAGTAGTTATTTCTGCTTTCAAACTTCAATACCGTCTGCTCTGATAACGATTCTGCGATATATCTCAGAATCCTCCTTACTGGCTATTTGCAAACAACGGTTTATAGCATCCTTAACTTCCTGAACATCCCTTTGCAAAAAATGCTACCTTTCTCCTATGATGAAGGGTATACACCTTGGCAATTTGCTGCTCCCATCATCTGCCTCTTCTTGACTTTTCTCTCTATAAATCTGGCTACCCCGCTGCCTTGTTAAAGGCATCATTTTTGTCTCACTTTGCAGTTCACGGTGGATTTACTTCAATGTTTACTGACGGCTCTAAAACAGGGACAGTGTGGGTGCGTCTGCCGTCTTTCTTGACTGCAACCTCTCCCTCTTGCTTCAATTTTAACGGCAGAATTAATGGCTATAATGATTGCCATCTCCCTAATTTTATTACTTAACCAAGAACACTCTTATGTCATTTATTAAGATTTGCTCATGCAGCGCCCTCAATGGTATCCGCTGTGCAACAATTTCTTAGGCTTCTTCGCTCTCGTAGAAAACAATTACACTATGTTGGATCTCCTCTCACGTAGCTGTAACTGACAACGAAATCGCTGACAGAATGGCCGACTCCTCTTTCCGTAGCTGTTCTAGGTACCTCCTGGATGTCATTCGGCAAGGTCGCCTTCCAACAACTGAAAATTATCCTGCTCTCCGACTAGGCTTCCTGTCTTACTGGCAGGAGTACTGGGTGAATGATCAGCGAGGAACGAAACTGAGAAATATAAAGCCTAACATTGGTAAATGGTCTTCCTCTCACCGACGAAAGCGCTTGCATGAGGTGATACTTTCACGCCTCCGCATTGGCCATCCCGATATAACTCATATCCACTATATGTCGCGGGATCATCTTCCAGTCTTCAAATTTTGTCGTCGACATACCCTGCAATCTGTTCACCACATCTTCATTGATTGTCCTCAACTAGACCCCATTCCCCGTCGACATTTTCCTACTCTCTAGCTAGTCCATAACACCTAAAAGGTTTTCCAATATCTTGTCTGAAGCCTCCCACTTTAATAGTAATTCTATTTTCTTACCACCAAGACCTGAATATTCTCCACAACATATACTTTTGTTATGTAATATTAGGACTATATTTAATGTAATTAAGGACATCTTTTTAATTATTTTTTGACCGAATATTCATTTCGCCATCTAAATTGTCTTTTGTGGCATTTAAAATGAATATGAGCCAGGATCCACCCATGGAGTTGATTTTTCAACCCAGTGTGGCCTCTTCCTTGTGGGCCGTGGTGGGTCCTGTAAAATAACTCATATATATATATATATATATATATATATATATTATATATATATATATATAATATATATATAATATATTTATATATATATATATAGATTATAATATATATATATAATATAATAATATATATATATATATAATATATATATATATATATATATATATATATATACGGTATATATATATAATATATATATATACTATATATATATATATATATAATATATATATTAATATATATATATATATATAATATAGTAATTATATATATTATATATATATATATATAGAGAGAGGAGAGAGAGATAGAGAGAGAGAGGAGGAGAAAGAGAGAGGAGAGAGAGAAGAGAGAGAGAGAGAGAGAGAGAGAGAGAGAGAGAGAGAGAGAGAGAGGAGAGAGAGAGAGAGAGATATTCAAAGCGGAGAGAGAGGAGAGCGGGAGAGAGAGAGAGAGAGAGAGAGAGAGAGAGAGAGAGAGAGAGAGAGAGAGAGAGAGTTCTTCAATTCGAAGGCCGAGGAACTGGTTAACCCTTTTCCGGATCCATCATTCATTTCAAAACAACCTTGCACCGGTTCCAACTCTGCACTTCCACCGACTTCCTCGAACTACATACAACTCTTGGTCCATTTATAGTTATGAAACATTATTTATTTATGAAGTATAATGGAAAGAATGGTTGTTACTAACCATTATTTTTTAACACAATTTTTTAATTTTTTTATTTTTTATTTTTTCGACTCCGACTTCGCAGTCGACATTAATTGTAAATAAATAAAATAAAATTTATGACGTAAGAAACGTAATGAAGAATCCTATATAATCATCTTTCTAAAATACAAAGAAACATCTTCCAATGCTTACCTATCTTCAATGCCTAAATTGGAGCCAATAATCTTCCAAAGGTAGATGAAATCTTCTAATAAGCTAAGAGTCCTCTCTTTAATCCCAAATTTTTTAGACTGGAGAAGCACTGGAGCTACAAAAGCCCACTGTGTCAAAATCATGTCTTTTTGACATATAGGCTTTCCAATTCTGCTTTTTGAAAATTCACTGCTTCTTTTGTGTTTATGGTTAACAGCTGCTAATGACGAGCTGAAACTGTTAAAAAATGTATTTAGCATTGAAAATTTTAAAATCAGAAAGATTTCACAGATCCCTTTAATTTTTATTATATTTCATTCCGTTAATAAATATTTTCTTTAATAAAATTTTGTTTATCAGTCGATCTAAGAATTTTGCAACTAAATTTACTAGATAAGTTTGGTTCTAACGGGTTCCAATTGACCTTTTAAAAGAGTCCTCCGAACTCCTTTCAAACCAAGCTTGAACATGAAGTAGTGTTTTAAAATATCGAGAAAATGATTTTCCTGGAGTAGTGGACTTCCCTGTAATGTTTAAGACTCGAGCTATTGACTCTATCTTTTGAATGCAGATCAACCCAACCAGATGAGCCATCATGATACTGAAATAATTTTCTTGGAAGAAGAGTTGTCCTCTGAAAATAGTTATTGTTCTGTAACTAATTAATTGACTAATTGTTTAAAATAAAAATAATTAAAAATAATTGATTTTGAATTTATTTTGAATTACCTTTGCAATATTCTGTTGTTGGCATTTTGATTAAATTCCTTCTGAGAACAAGTCCGAAAAACTGTTTCATTGAGACTATCTTTCCGTAGAGCCGACGCAAAATTAGGAATGGTTTTGCAGGGCTTGCAAGTGCACGCTTGGAACCTGTAAATATGCATGCTATTCAATTGGAATAACGATAAAATATTAATATATACTCTTTATAGTAGCAGTATTTGTTTTGGTAATAGTATCAGCTCGGCGACAATAACTAATTATAAAGAATTATAATATTTAATGGAAAAGTAATTGCAATTCGTGATTATATATATATATATATATATATATATATACGAGATATAGAGATAGATATATATATATATATATATATATATATATATATATATATATATATATATATGTGTGTGTGTGTGTGTGTGTGTGTAGGTGTGTATGTGCGTGTGTGGGAAATGCAAACTACATACAATCCTGGAGTTTTGTGAAAAAATTATATCATAATCATGTCTAATGCCGACATCACCCTATACATGGTGTTTTAAAGTGGAAAAAATAGACGCATAAAGAATGTTCCAGGCTTTAATAGTTGAGTACATGTAAGTG
>JABUQX010098572.1:35000-40000 GCA_015478945.1 Trachelipus rathkii
TTGTTCTCCCAACTGTGTTATAAAGTTGAATGTTTATTAATAGCCCCAAGTACAGTATATATAATACTGAAAATGCTTAATTTCGAAAACGAATTATAAAGTTCTGTTTTAAACTTGTTTAACCTTTTAATCATGAATGAACTGTGAGATAACATTGGTGGTATTTAGTTATAAGTTAGACCTAAAAGTTTATCCCAGGAACGTTAACGCAGCAAAAAAGCCCAGTCCGATGGATACTATAGTTCTTTTTTTCTGTGTTAGTAATTAGCACACGGACCAGGACACGTATCTCAAATAACACTAAAATGTTTATTTGTCACAGATTTAACATTTTATATTTGTTAAAGCATCTTGATAAAACGTTATGAAGATAATACTGAGGATGTTTCTTTACAATAGGAAATCCGCATCTTCTTTCCACAATTTTCAAATTCATACATGTTTTGTCTTTATAATTTTTTCATTATTTTCATCATTATCTATTCAATTGATTTTTATTTTTTATAGCAAACTTAAAATGGTTGGACCAGATCTCTCTTTTAGTGTATGATTCATTCACCTGATCTGGATGGAAATTTTTTTATTCCTAAAATATTTAACAATTTTTTTTTGTCGAATGACTGAAAGAAATAATAATAAAAATAATTTTTACTTCAAAGATTCTAAACTTTATTGCAGACTTGGAAATAATTTGTCGATTTCTTCTTCTGTTTATTTTTTTGTTTCAAATTTCGACCACAAATAAATTTTGCAAAAAAAAAAAAACACGAAGAAATTTTTTTCCCTTAAAAAAATCACCTAAAAACCGGTTGCTTATTATATATATATAAGAGTATATATATATATATATACAGGGTGATATATATATATATATATATAGTATATATATATATATATATATATATATATATATATATATATATATATATATATATATATATATATATATATATATATATATAGGGTGATTCAAAACCTCTGCGACAAACTTGGAGGGCTGATAGAGCAAACGATAAGGAATATTTATTGTTAAATAAGCTATGTTGTATGACGCTTCGTTTCAAAGTTACGGATGATGTAAGGTAAACCACGTGATGTTGTTTGACGCGTCGTTACTTCGTAACTGGAGATTTTGGGTATTCTAATGTTATGTATGTGTGCGTGCGTACATCTGTGTACTCCGAGGGTTGATAGAGGTAACAATAAGGATATTTTGTTAAACAACGTGTGTGTTTTGACGCGAGGTTGTAAAGCAAACAATGGTAGCTTGTTATGAAATCATTTTATTGGGGAAAATTACAGGAGATGTTCAAAGTGTCTGCCCTGTACCTGATTACATTCGTTACATCGCCGTGCCATTGCCTGTCGGACTCTACCGAACATGCCCTCACTGTGTCTGATTTGATCAAACGCAGTGAATATTCGTTGAATCAGTTCCTCTCTTGTGTTGACTGGGTTAATGTACACAACACTCTTCACATGCCCCCAAAGAAAATAATCTAGGGGCGTGAGGTCGGGCGATCTTGCAGGCCACGCAACAGGTCCCCCTCTCCTTATCCATTTGTCAGTGTAGACTCTGTTCAGATGCGCCCGTACTTGGTGGCTGAAGTGCGCTGGAGCGCCATCATGTTGGAACCATGTCTCTGCGGGTCGCAAGGGGTATGTCGTCCATGAGCTGCGGAAGCGTGTTCTGGAGTTGCAGGTACGCAGGTCCATCCAAACGGTGTGGAATGATGACAGGTCCCAGCAGATAATCCCCAAGAATTCCACCCCTGGTGAACTCTGATGAACATTGCGTGCGGATTGTCCTCGTCCCATATGGCTGTTTCTGCTGTTGAAGTAGCTATCACGTGTGAAGCACGCCTCATTGGTAAACAATACACGCAGGAAAGGCAGGATTAACGATGCCCGTTGAAGAAACCATCAAGCAAACGCACATAAAGGAAGTCACGGCCTAAGTCCTGTACTTTCTTGCGGTGGTGGTGCTGCATGGAGGCCTTGCCTTGCAAGACCCGAACCACAGACTGCTTGAAACCCATGGTATGGGCAATGGCGCGTGTGCTAGTCGACGGGTCGTTGGAGACTCTCTCAAGCACCTCTTCTTCAAACGCAGAAGTCCTCGTATTACGCGGCTTTTCCACCAATGCACCGGGTCGCAGGGTTTCATTATCTCGAAGGCGCTGATGAAGGCGAGAAAACAATTGTGTGGTGGGGTGATTTCTGTGTGGAAACAGTTCCCGGTACATGAGGTGTGCTCTTCGTCCATCGTTCGCCGCACCGTAACACATTATCATGTCGGTTAACTCGGGAAGAGGTAGTGATCCACCAATCGATGCCCACTGTACTGAATCACCGATGAATTGGGTGCAGCATTGCCACGCGTTTCCGAAGGACGTTGCTGCACACACACGCTGCATGCACGCACAAAATATAAAATGAAACTTAAATCGTCGGTTACCACCGCGATGTCACAACATAAAACTAGTACCTTCAATCGTCCGTAACTTTGAAACGAAGCTTCATACAACATAGGTTATTTAAAATAAATGTTCCTTATCGTTTGCTCTATCAGCTCTTCGAGTTTGTCGCAGAGGTTTTGAATCACCCGTATATATGGTATATATATATATATATATATATATATGAGAGATATATATATATATATATATATATATATATATATATATATATATATATATATATATATATATATATATATATTTATATATATATATATGTAGAGAGAGAGAGAGAGAGAGAGAGAGAGAGAGAGAGAGAGAGAGAGAGAGAGAGAGAGAGAGAGAGAGAGAGAGAGAGAGAGAGAGAGAGAGAAAGTAAATTTAATAATTTTTTCATTTTAACTAATTTTTAATTAATTGCATGAAAAATTATAAATTACTCCACCCTAAATCAATGAACAAAATATGCACGCTATATATAATATATATATATAGAGATATATATATATATATATATATATATAGATATAGTAGTATATATATATATATATATATATATATATATATATATATATATATATGGGTCTATATATATATATATATATATATATATATATATATATATATATATATATATATATATATATATATATATATATATATATATATATATTTATATATATATATATATAAAAATATATATATATATATATATATATATATATATATATATATATATATCGAGGTGGACAGGATATTCCCTCCTCATCTGCGAATATCCGCGTCATTTTTAATATCCTCATCCGCAACCGCGGATAATGGTACTGATTTTATGTGTATAGCGGATATCACAAATCAACTTTAAAAAAGGAATGAGAATTTAGTAAAAAAAAAAATTAAATTAAAAATTTAAGTTATAAAATAAGAAATAAAATTTAATAAAATTGACTTTAATTACATTTCTTCATCTAGAGAATTTCAGAAATATAGATTATGAACATAATAGAAATAAAATTAAAATTATAATCTTTACTATTTCAGTGGCGGTTGGGGAGGAGGTTGGTGGTTCGTCTACGTCCCGCGCCATGCATGATACAGTGGAAAAACAATCACTAGGATTTGAAGAGTAATATATTTCATATATTCTTTATTCCTCTATTTTTTAATATATATATATATATATATATATATATATATATATATATATATATATTATATATATATATATATATAGAGTGCATGTATATATATATATATATATATATATATATATATATATATATATATATATATATATATATATTAATATATATATATATATATATATATATATATATATATATATATATATATATATATATATATATATATATATATATATATATATGTGGTTATTATAAAAGTGGGGCAGGTGGGAACATGTGGGGCAATTGGGAACAGGGGCTAAAAACCTCTTAAAACCGTACATTTAGTAAATACAAACCATTAATAATGTATGTAAAATGTCTTAGGAATTAGGTTTTTATAAAACCTTTGGTTTATTTTCTTTTCTTTTATTTTTTTTTTTTTATAAAATATATTTTTGCAAATAAATTGTTCAAATGCTAAGAGTTGTAGCATAAATACAAAATAACGCTGAAGATACAATAAATAATAAAAGTGAAAAGGAACCCTTTGGAAGCCATTGAGATACCTGAAACCTGTTAGGTAAATCTTGCTTGTGTTTTATTTTAAAAATAGTAAAGTGGGGCAATTGAAAACAGGGAAGTGCGTATTTTGTGGGGCAAATGGGAACGAGATAAAAATGTTTGTGTGGCAAACAAAACCATGTTCCACTAATACTATAATATTTTAATTTATAGCATATTAACATGTATTGCAAACTATTCTTTTTCTCCCTATTTTAACAATTAATTTAGCATAAAACTTAACAATTAATTAAACTTTTTAACAATTAATACTATAGGCGTGTAAAGAGTTCACAGAAAGATGTTGCAAACTCTGTCTCATTTAGGTTACCTGACATACCTGATATAAGCATTACAAATGAAAAATCCTTTGTACAAAAATGTACTTTATTGAACATAAGAAAAAATAAATTAATGTTTAAAAATACCTTTGAGGGTAAAGTTGTCAGATAGTTAGCTAAGGGTTGTTTAATGAATAAATAATTAATTATTATTATTACTCTATATATGTACGGTGTATAGTTACTTTACATAACTACTTTTTTATTTACTTAAACTACAGTTTTATTTCAAAAAAAGTTACTTTAAATTTAGTAGGTATTTTCAAAATCAATATATTCTCTAATAACCCATTTTTTGAGGAAATAAAAGGTATGTAAATGCATTTCTTTTATTAACCTGGTGTTTAAAAATAATAAATTGCTATAATAATTATATAAAATTATAAAATATTATGTTAAACAAGCCTTCAAAAAAAGTTGTTCCCAATTGCCCCACCATCAAAAATCGTGGGGCAATTGAAAACGACTGATTTCAAAAGCTATAAAATTAACCATATAATATATAAACCTAC
>JABUQX010098572.1:45000-55000 GCA_015478945.1 Trachelipus rathkii
ATTTGCTCCACCACCAATCGGGAAACTAAAATTACCAAAACCACTAGTTACAATTTATCATGCACGGATTTGATGATAATTCGACATCAAATGTTACACAAATTCGGAAAACTCGCTGAACTTTGGTCCATAAATTTTATTATTTTACGACAAAAATCTATGGATGTATATATATATATATATATATATATATATATATATATATATATATATATATATATATATATATATATATATATATATATATATATATATATATATATATATATATATATATATATATATATATATATCTATATAAACCATCAATTGATGATTTGAAATTATAAAAATTATAATTTAAGCTTTATAAATATTTAATTTGAATATTTGAAATAAATACAATCGGAAAATTGCATCTCGATTTTGTCTCATTTATGAGGCAAATTCTGTGATCACGTGACCAACTATTAAGGCGACTTTTTATTATTTCTAAATAAATATTTATAATTTTATATATATATTTTAATAAATATATATATAAAGAGTAATTTTCAGTTATAATATTTACGGGAGGAATGTTACACAAGAATCACTTTGCCAAGGACCTGAAAATTTAAAATTTTCACGTTCTGACATTTTTACGAAATTTTTCTTTGATTTCTATTTAATATTTTTTAATCTTTTTATCCACTACGTTCTCTGGAATTTAAATCTAAGTTTTAACATTAATAAAAGATGATTCTCATTTTTTAGCGACGAGGCAATAATTTATGACCTACTTTATTTGATTGAAATTTCTAATTTCAACCATGATGAGATTTTTTCTCTATAAGACATTTATTATAATGAATTTTATTCTTTCATCTGCTTTACTTACTTCTTTCTTTAACTTTTTATTTTATTATTGTTAATCTTTAATCAAATCTTTGAGTTTGAAATTTTCTATTTAATCCCTTTATATTAATCTTTTATTTTCCCAATTTTCCCCTTTAGCGTTTTTACTTACTTTTTGAGTGTGATTTTAAAAATTTGTATGTTTAAAAAAATAAACAAAAAATCAGTGTACATCACGTTGGGTAAAAATGTGTGTGGAAATATCATACTTTTAAGCTTTCACCGAAGAGAGAGAGAGTAGAATAAAAGATAGATAAAAACCTCGAAGATTTCTCCACCTATAAATAAAACTGGACCCTAAATTTAGACGAAGTAAAAGAGCGTTTTGAAAGGTGATTTGCACAGATATTTGGTCTGGTGATAAAAACCAGTTACCAAATAACCGTAGGCGAATCAGATCAATTCAAAACTTTGCGGACTATTCTATAAGAAACGCCACAATATTATATAGTAACTCGTGGGCCCACGATCAATTTGAAATTGTCCTTTACAGAACAACACAAAAGGAAGAGGCTGAGTTAATACATAAAATTATGGCATTTATCAAAAATGACATGAAACGAATCAAAAACTGAAGCCTTTTTTGCTAATACACCTGCAAGGAGAGAAGGGTTGGTCAGATGACCGTTAGTGGGAATCCCTAAGTTGTCCAGAAAGGCGTAATGAATGACATACCTATACAAATTTCCTAAGATCAACATTTAACGGAAGGAAATTTTCAATGTTTCTGCCCTGGAATTATAAAAAAAAAGATCCAAAGGGCCCTAAAATTAAACGTCGACATGTCACGTCCAAAAAAGGTGATGATGTCTCTAAAAATGAAAAGGAGAAGCTCGTTTGAAGAATAAGCTTCGTCAAAAAATATTACTACTTTAACTGCATTGATAAATGAATCTTGTAGAATCTCTTTCGACTCGGAATGCAAATTAAGAGGACAGAGTCAATCGCAAGTGCAGTAATTAAGATATGAGGCTTCTCGGTCGCTCGTCACTTTTATAGTCCACGGAGAAAGACGCCGATGGGTTGACGGTAAGTGATTAATCCAATAAACATCACTTTGAATTAATGATGTTACAATTACGAATTTGATATCAAAAGATAGCAAATTTCAAACTATATACTAAATAAATAAATTTATTGAATAAATTGATATGAATTTGTTACAAAAAGTATCGAAAGTTTATGATGGCGGTCTTTGGCAACTCATCACGTGTTGTCAACTGGATATTTTCAATCCCATAGAAATTATAATATAATTGTAATTTTTCAATTAAAGATAATTATCAATTTTGACAACAATTAATAAGACCAGTATTCTCTACTGATCAATTTGGTACAAGAATCAAGTCTCTAGCACAATTATGAGGCAAGATATGTTAATACTTCTATATAGAAAAAATGCAAGGTCAGTTGGGGTCAAAACTTGACCTTTCGATTGAAGGAGGTCAATGACACTTATGTAAATGAAAGATTGGAGTGTTAAGATCAACTTGAAATACTAACCAAGTCTGGCACTCATGGAGCACCTGGTCAACGAAGAGGGGGAAGGAAAACTTTCAATGTGAATTTTTCAATATTTTGAGAAGCCTATTTTGGCAAGTGGTTCAAATATGTCTATAATTACTTAAATACAACTTTGATCAATATAAAATGCTATCAAAATGTAGTTCTATATCTTTAGTATAATTTGAGGGAAGTTTGAAACTTCAAAACATTATCAAAGGGAATTTAAATCCAAACCGGTTTTTTGTATCCGTTTCATTTTTCTCAATATTTTTAAGGAGGCGGTTTTTTATTTCAACAATTTCATGCATTTCTTTATGAGGATATATATATATATATATATATATATATATATATATATATATATATATATATATATATATATATATATAGTATGGTGTATAGATATATATATATATTTATATATATATATAATATATATATATATATATATATATATATATATATATATATATATATATATATATATATATATATATATATATATATATATATATATATATATATATATATATATATATATAAAAATAAATATATATATATATATATATATAGTATATATATATATATATATATATATATACATATATATACATACATATATATATATATATATATATATATATATATATATATATATATATATATATATATATATATATATATATATATATATATATATTTTTTTTTTCATATATATATATATATATATATATATATATTTATATATATATATATATATATATATATATATATATATATATATATATATATATATATATATATATATATATATATATATATATATATATATATATACATTGAAATATATATTCTTTTTGGCTGAAAATTGGTATGATAATAGTTTTTGACATGAATAAGAAGAATCCGGTGAAATTTTTAACAAAAAATGATATGGGGGGGGTCCAGCCCCTAACCCCATTTTTTAAGGGTTACAGGTAACCCAGGGGTCCCACCTTAGATCTTTATTGTCATATTATTATAATTAATATTGTGAATTTCAAGGGCGTAGCCCAATTATAAGGGATACTTTACTCTTATGAGCCTTCAATGGTGTACGGTATGGTAAGAAATTTTTCGGTTCAATTTTGCACCGACTCAGAGCAAGTTTTCCATTAATATATTTTAACTTTTATATAAAAGTGATTATTAGGATTATTATTTACAAAATTTTAAGAGGAAATAGCGATGACTAATGCATTCACAATTCCCTTGATCACGATTGCAAGTCAACCACTCGCGAATCCAGTCATCAAAACCCAAAAGGAAAACTGGCCACAAGTGGCAAATGAAGTAATTTAAAATAAATTACGACATTAAATTCCCCAGCCAAAGGAACCAACAGAAAAAGTTTTAGTGAAAGAAAATATAGTAAATAAGTATACTCTCTATTCGTCAGCAAATCACGTCCGAAAAGGAGGATGAAAGCCAAATTGACCCATACGCAGTGATAAAATATGACCCTCAAGTCTTGCATACTCGAATCTCAGAAAACATCCTTCTAAAAACTTAACAAGGGAAGGTGGGTTTACATTGTAAACTTGGGGTTATGTGTCTCAGTGACGTCAACCATGATTCCATTCCACCAGCAACATACAAGTCGAGGAGACTTATGATAGCACTTATCACGGACGACCCCTTCCCAGAGGGTCTTCCACTCCAAGACAGCTGCTTTTAATTTATGAAGGCTTTCCTTCAATTTTTTCCTACTCCAAAGGGTTTATACCTTTACCTTTGTTCCTAACAAATATCGGTATGTATTAGGAGATGAATATGCAAGGCTCTCGAAATCACATTTTAAAACGTTGTTGGTATCAAATAATAACTCCATCCAAAGGACGAACGCAATTAACTTTCGAAATAAAAAGTATAAGTAAGAAAATTATTAGATTATTTATATGATAAGTTTTTTGATGTTGTCTAAATGGTTAATAAGGTTGTCGTCGAAGCTTATTTCGAATCGAATATAGCTTTGATCCGACGGGAAGCCAGGATGTTAGCCTGGCGGCGGTTCCTAGGGGGAGAACTTGATGTTGTGGGTGATTCTTCTTCTGTGGAAGAATCATAAATGTTACTATGAATTTCCAAAGGGTAAAGATGAATGACTGCGCGAGTAATTTCACCTGTTCTCGTACTCAAGGAAACCGATCGTACATAACCATCAGGGGAAGTATGTAAAACTTTTACAATTCCCAATTTCCATTTTAAACGAGGACCGTCATCTTCCACCAAGACGACGTCTCCGACAGTTACATTTGGGCGATCAGATTTATTATAAGATTGCCTTAAATTTAATAAATAATCCTTTTCCCATTTAATTTTAAATTTATTTACAAGGGAGAGGATGTATTTGTAGCGTTTACCAATTTTTATAGGATCTAAATATGTGGGATCCATTTCAATAAGTTCCTCTGGAACTGGGAGCGAATTTAATTTATGCCCTGTTAATAAATGGGAAGGGGTGAGTGGTTCCTCACTATGGAGGTCATCCCCTACAAAGGTGAGAGGACGGCAATTCAAAACCGCCTCTACTTCAATTATAATTGTATAAAATTCATCATAAGTGATGAGGGCATTAGTAAGGGTACGTTTTAAATGGAGTTTGGTTAATCCAATGAGACGCTCAAAAAATCCTCCGTAGTGGCTGCTACGAGCAGGATTGAACCTCCATGTAATGGAGTATTGATTAAAAAATTGTTTTACAGATGGTAAACTATGTAACTGTTTTAAATAATCAGATGATGCATGGAAGTAGGTGGCGTTATCTGAGTAAACAACAGAAGGGACACCACGTCTACCCATGAAGCGGCGGAATGATCTCAAAAAAGATTCTGTTGTTATCTAAAACGAGCTCGAGATGGACTGCTCGAGTCGTTGCACAGGTAAATAATACAATATAACATTTTGAAGTAGCTGTTTTTGAAGTTTTAATTATAAAATGACCTGTCAGGTCAACTCCCAAAATAGTAAATGGCTTGGTGTTTATAACTCTTACTTTAGGCAAAGCAGCCAGAGGGGCAGACCTAAAGTGAAGAGCTTGCAAACGTTTACACAAAATACATGGTCTTGTGACCTTTTTAATATTAGTTCTCATATGGGAAAAATAATACTTTCTGCGTATTATTAAAAGGAGCTCAGAGGTTCCTAAATGATGAAAGGACATATGGGTGTCCCATATGATGAGTTTTATCAAATGATGATTATTTGGGAGTAAATAAGGGAATTTGGTGTCATAAGTCCTAACCTTCTGTCACACCTGAGTATACCATTTACTAATATTATATTAAGTTGTTTACACAACTGTGTAAGGGGTTTTTTATTTTTTAAACAATCTATTTCAGACTGAAAATGCAAACTTTGCATATATTTGATCCAATATGACTCAGAAATTTGTTTCTCCTCAATGGAGAGTTGATGGGAGAATTCAGGTTTAACAATTGATTTATTTAAGGGGGATTTATTTACAGAGTTTTTCAAATTATTTATGAACCTAAATACTAAAGCTGTTATTTTTATGATTTTATTATAAGATGAATAGTTCTCACTGTTCAGTATACTCTCAACAGGAGTAACTGTCACAGCTGAGATTATTAAATTTCCTTCTTCATTTTGTGAAGAGGAAGGATGTTCCCTCCAGACTGGCCAGTCTGAGGGATTTAAGAGCCAAGTTGGACCTGATGTCCATAAATCAGAAGATAAATATTTACAGTCTGACCCGCGGGAAGCAAGGTCAGCGGGGTTATCGGAAGTAGGGACGTATTTCCACTCTATAGAGGGAACGTTTTTCCGAATCTCGTCCACCCTGTTCTGGTTAAAGGTGGGGAGTTGTTTTTGTGAAAAAATCCACTGCAAGGTGACTTGACTATCACACCAAGCATATATTTTTTCAAAGTTTAATATGTTTTCAAATGTTTCTAATATAAATTTTAACATGCGAGATGATAATAGAGCTCCCATAAGTTCTAATCGGGGGATGGAAAGCTCTTTAATGGGGGATACTTTAACTTTTGATAATAATATTTTTGAAATGGGTGTTGAGTCTACACAAGAGACTACATACACCACAGTACCGTATGCAGAGCCAGATGCATCGGAAAAGGCGTGGAGTTCCACATTAATTGAATATATAAGTTGCCTGGGCAATTTTAAGTTTAAACATTGTTCAAATTGAACCACAAGTGATCTCCATTCTTTTTGAAGATCATTGGGGATCTTGTGGTCCCAGTCAAGTTTTAATTTCCAAATTTTTTGTAGAAGCATTTTGCCTCTTATTACTACGGGTGACAAAACACCAAGAGGATCAAATGCAGATGCAACATTATGCAATATTTTACGTTTGGTATTGGCTTCTGGGTCGAAGCTACGAGTGGGGTAAGACATGGTATCGGAAGAAGTATCCCATTCCATACCTAAAATTTTTAAACAAGGTTCTTCTATGCCCAATTCCTTTTCTTGAAACATAGAAGTAGCGAGAGATGAGTTGGAAGCCCACTCTCTTAAATTTAAACCAGCCTCTGCAAATAAGGATCTGGTTTCAAAAAAATATTGTTTTATTTCCTCCTCGGTGTCAAATGTACCGAAAAGGTTATCTACATAAATTTGTTCTAATATGGCATCTTTGTATGCCGTGAGACATGCTGCCAATAAAAATGGACTACAAGTTGCTCCAAATAGTACTGATTTGAACCTATATGTTACTATAGGCGATTGGGGGTCTGAGGGGTCTCTGACCCATAGGAAACGAGTTGAATCTCGATCCTTTTCTGCTAAACGAATACCTAAGAAAGCTTTTTCAATATCTGAGGAAGTTGCGTACTTTTTTATTCTAAATTTTAATAATAATTTTCCCAGATCTGTTATCAGAGAAGGACCACTGTGTAAACAGAAATTTAAACTGGGATTATTGGATGAGCAGTCATAGACTAAACGAAGTTTAGTCGTAGAGGAATTTTTGCGCACCCCATGATGAGGTAAATAATGTAATTTAGCTTCAGGATGGAGAGGGGTGGAAGGTTTTACTTCCTCGATGAAGTCAAGGGACAGCTGTTCCTTTATCACATCGTTGTAAGATTTTAATAATTCGGGTTCAGTCCTGAGCCGTTTTAGTACACTATAAAGTCGACGTTTCGACAAAGAATAATTATCTGGTAAAGTGGGATGATTTGTACGCCATGGTAATGACACTACATATTTCCCATTTATAAAGCGCAAATTTTCTTTAAATGATTCAAGGGTAGTTTTTTCAGCTAGAGTAAACTGCTCATCAGGTAATATTCCAATATGGGAGAGAGACCATAAACGATCCAAGTCGTCTATGGAGTTTTTATTATATTCCTCCTCTGTAATTACAGAAGGAGGGGGAATAGAGTCCTCAGCTGAGGAATTTTTTATATTTTTTATTAAAGCAGAATCAGTACTAGAAGCTTCAGCTGAAGCAGATAAAATATTTTGATCAATATTTTTAAGGGTGTGAGAGTTCTCACAAGTCTCAGAGGAGACAAAATTCATATTTTTTGTACTTTTCGAGGGGGAAACAATAATTTTTTCAGAAAGGTGATGTTCATCACCAGCCTCAGTTGAGGCAAAATTCATATTTTTTGTACTTTTAATGGGGGAAACAATTTCACAAGCCTCGTCCGAGGCAGACAAAACCTTAAACCTATTCACTAAATCTAAATATTCCTCTTGGGAAAAATATGAAAGTTGATGCGCATTATTTACAACTTCCCCTCCCTCGGCATCTTCGAAGGGAGGTGAAGGATTTAAATTCAAAGAGTCCTCTGCCTCAGTTATAGAGAGGGGAGGATTTTCACTTAAAACTAATGGTTCTTCCTCCTCAATTATAGGGAGAAAGGAAGAATGATCAATATTTTTATGATTAGAATGGCTAAAACTAACTATAGGATCAAAAAATTGAACTTCGGCCCTAAAAGAAGATACAATAGTGACTTGAGAATCTGTACCACCAGAAGCAAAGGGTAATTTGCCCCAAATAATATTACCTACATTTGTTTTTAACAAATTTACATTGTTTATTTTCTCATATGATTGGAGAAAATGGGGGAGGTTGTCGGATCCCAGGAGCAAGCCAATGTCCGTAATAACATCTGAAGTTGGATAAGGATTGGCAAGTGGGATACGATATTGTCTGAGCATTTGTGTGGTCTTCACAAGCCCAGGTATTTTAAGATCGTTGGGAAGACGATCTACTATAACAGCAGAAATAGGTATCACTCCCTCCTTGGTACTGATGTTTATTGTGACCACATCATGCACCGAAGGGGTGCCCTTTTTGTGAGATGTTAATAGTGGAATGAGGAATACAATTTAATATTTTAGCCACTGATCTGGATATTAACGAGACCTGGCTCCCTTGATCGAAAATACTTCGAACCAAGATGGGTTTGTCTCCTTTATTTATTTTTAAATCCGCTATGGGAAGAGCTACACCGTGGCTCTGAGCCAACAAGGTGGAGGTTAGGTGGTTTGAGGCGGATTGGGGTACAGTTGTAACATACTCTGGTTTTTTATATTGGGGACAAAGAGCAGTATGATGTTCTGGGGACTGACAAGTATAACACTTTTTAGTGTTTTGACAATCAGATGTAGGATGGTTGGCACCTAAACACTTTCGGCACCAACGATGACTGTTAACTAATTGATTACGAAGTTCAAGGGTATTTAAAAAACTACAGTTGGCAGTGTAGTGACTGCTGTTACAGAAACGGCATTTTATAAAATTATTTTGACTATTGGGAAAGTTATTGTTAATAATTATTTGAAGGGCGATTTTGATAGTTGTTTTGATTGTTATTATAATATGGGGATCTGTTTTGATGGTTAGGGGGGTTATTATTATTAAACCTATTAAAGTTGTTATTAAAGTTAGGTTTATTTTGGTTAGGTTGATAGTTTGATTTATTATTGGACTTGTGAGGTGGTGAGTTCACATTTGTATTTAATATAGTTGATTGTTTGGGTTTGACCCCTTGTCCCTTCCATTTATTATTGGAAGGTGAAGTATGCTCAGATTTTTTATGGGGATTTTTATCGTCCTTGTTGGATAATGTTTGACCTGAGGCCTCTAAAACTGAAAGGGCCTGGTTTAACATTTCAAAAAGTAATTCAAGGGTCCAACTTTCACCGGCCCTATCCCATTTTACTTTGTTTTTAGTTTTTGGGCCAGTAAAACACCCAAAATTGTAGAACCAGTTTTGTCATCAACTATTAGTTCCTTATTTTTTAAAGATTCTACATAGCATTTTATGTCAGCTTTATATTGATAGAGATCTGCGTATTCATATCTAGGGGGGGTTAACTTAGTTAATTTCAATATTAAAGTCTCTTGGACTTTTGCAGGGTTATTAAAATCTTCCTCAAGAAGATCTCGAATAATTTTATAATTAGTAGCGGTGATGGCATAGCCAGATACCATCTGTTTCGCTGTGCCTTGAAGGCAATCCAATAATAAACCGAGTTTACTAAGATCAGAATAGTTCTGACCTCCGACATAGTTTTCAAATGATTCAATGAAAGAGGCATATTCTAAAATATTGCCACTAAAGGTAGGTAGTTTTTT
>JABUQX010098573.1:2500-15000 GCA_015478945.1 Trachelipus rathkii
AATACGTATAGATATAATCATATATATATCATATTGATATTATACTACTATATATATCATATATATAATCGTATTACTCATATCATATGATGGTTATTGTATAATCGTATATAAGGTATATTATAGGTTATAAGTATGTACATGATAATGGAGATAAAGCAATTCTTCGTAATTAAATAAGCCAGACATGGCATTCAGTCTCGTAGTTGTCTCTTCGTTTCCTTTTTCGCCTTCTAATTTTTACTTTCGGTCATGATCTAGCAATTCTCCCGCCTCCTCGTTTCCTGCTCTCTTCCTGTCTAGATACGTTGAGAAATTGGCTTTCCACACATGCTTCAATTAAGAGCAGTAAACTTGACAGTTTTTTCTTGAGGGGTCCTCCCGCCAAAAGGTGTTTCTCTTTCTACTGAACTAGTCCGCTAAACGGTATAAGGTGCTCACAGCCTCCAAGATTTCCCCGTCGTTTCTCAGCGATAAGCTCGTTCGTCTCGGGCCTTAAAGTACGAAGTTAGTTCTCGAGTCGTTCGAAAAAGTGGAAAGTTTTTTGCTTTTTGTTATGAGATGGTATAGTTCATGCGTTATACAGACGTTACCTGTGCATGGCATGTTTTTGAGAGCAGTTGAAATACAATTTTAACAGCTCATTTATTTGTACACTTGTCAATGACTTGAAAAAATTAAGCGAAGGAGTTTACGGAAATGATTCAAAAATATATCCAAGGTAACAGTTGATTGCGGACGCTCTGTTGATATCGCAGTTCAGTGCCAGTTAAACCTCCATTTATTTTGTTAGGCAATTGTAAAAATTTTGGATTCAGACAAAAGATCGAACTAACTTCAGACCCCTCTGACTCATTTCCAATACTGGTACGAGTGGCAGCAGATGCCACAGTCATCTTCAATATCACTGTCTTTATCTTCCTGTGAGTTCGACTCATTTTCAGATTCCCCTGATGCAAATATAGTCGGTCTCGATGAAGAACCCATCATTCATATATTCTTGCCAATAGTCGATCGAACGAATTCTGGCTGTAACAATTTTTCGTTGGCGTGGTCATGGTTTCTTATCAGTAAGTATATAGGGCTCACTCTATAATAGTATACAATATCATACTATAATATATATATAGTATTAGTAGTATATCTATAGGCTATAGTATATTATAGTATAGTATATATCCACCTATATATATAGTAGTATACCGAGGTACTATACTGAGATATACGCATGTAGGCATACGTAGTACGTATCTACTGACGTTAATATATCTCGACGTAATATATATACATGATATACGCTATATAGTATAGGTTATATCATCATAGTAGTATATCATTCATATACTCATACATTTCTTGTGAGCGTCGTGTGCGTCGTGTGAATGTTTGCAATGTGCTGTGTTTTAATTGCTATTTTCGATATACATGCCCGAGATTTAAAAAAAAAAAAAAAATTTTGGGGGCATACTGTAATTTATGTAAGGCCGGCAAAAGCAGGGCAACCAATTATATCCCAAGGAATAAACCCGACGCGAAGGGACCCACATATTAGTAACCATGAAGCTTATTTTTTGCTTCGTTGCTTATCCCAAAACCGGTCACAATTATACGCAATAATTCTATTAAATAAAGCCACTCGTTAAAAAGAAGCCACCATTAAAAGCACAATGTCTACAAACATTGATTTTAGTGTATGTTCATGACAAAACCGAAACACTAAATAAAAAACATTAAAAACACTATTAACTTCTCAACCATTTACATTGGCGTTGACCATTATTTGGCAGCATCAAGATACCACGGTTCTAGCGAATGTAAGTTAGCATGGCAACTAATCTTTTTGGTTTCAAATATCGCCTCAAACACATCCGCTACAGTCTTGGCGAACCCGCGGAAACAGGAAGCTCTAAATGCTCGGTCAACTTTGCCTCCTTACATATATACTGTTGTTTTATCTTGGGTAATGTATTTGTTCCCCACCAAAAGTGTCATGAAATTTGTATTTCCTTGCTGGGATCCAATATGATTATATCGTCGGCGCTCTCCGAAGCGTCGACCACGGGTTAAAAACAAGGCTACGATTTGAGGAGGATCCGTACCTAGGTTAAACCCTTGCTGTCATCAGTGCACACTTATTTCCTTCTTCATGATATGAACGTAAATAATTGAGGAAAGAGACGAGGAATGTAATGAAGATAATGGAATGAAGCAGAGAAACGAAAAAGTTACTCGGAAGAAATTATAATTAAATAAGAACAATTTTATTAAAAAAAGTGTCATTAACCTTATTCTCAGTGACAGTAGTTATTTACTTACGCGTCCAAGAGATCGATGATATCACAGAGTTCACTCTAAGAGTATTCGGACCGACTGATTACGCCTACCAACGGAAATTATTTCTCTTTTCCATATACCAAGAAAGGAAATAATAACATTTGTACTTTTATAATGACACTAAAATAATATTCTTATTACTATTCTTTTCATCGTCTGAAGAGGAGAGATTATTTTTGGATTAGAATGTTACTTTGTTTTTTTCTAAACTATGTCGTTATTATTGATTATTATCTATTTTTTTTTTTAAAGTATATGATTTGTATTTTTATATTCCAATTGTGATTTGGAATGAAAATAGTGATGATTTATTTTAGAAAAAAACAAAAATTGGTGGAACTAAAGAATTTAAATCCAAAGATGTCTTCCATTCTTTAAGGAATTTAAAATATAGAGTTCTTTTCTTGATATAAAAACATACATAATAACACAATTTTATACTATATAGGTACTATAGATATATATATATATACATATATAATATATAGATATATTATATACTAATTTTAGCTTATATGTAAATAATATATATCATATATATACTATACAAACTAATTTTCCCATTGTAACTACGATATAGTTAGAGGTGTAGCGGATGGGTGCATTTCTTCAACTTATGCCGCGGATCCGCGTGTATTCGAGCGAATATCAAAAAAAATCCAAAGCACTATCCGGCGGACTTGCGGATTGAGCGGATAGTTCACAGTGTTTTAGCAGTTTTAGTCGCAGGTTTCATATATAATCATATATATATTATTATATATATAACTATATAATATATTATATATCATATATATATACGTTACTATATATATCTAGTATCTAATATATTACTATTATACTAACCTATATTATATTTTATAATATAATAATATATATCTTATTATATATTACATATATCTATATAAGTATATATATACTATACTGTATATATATATATATATACCTTCTATATCTACTATACTATACTATATAATATACTATGCTATATTAGAGAAGGTACGATATCTTCGATAGCTATATATATATATAATATATATATAGTATTATATAATATATACTATATACATATATATATACATCTTATCACATACATAGATTATATATATATAGTACTATATATATATCCTTAGTATATATATTACGATTAAGTATCGATAGTATATATATAGTTAAACCAAAGACATATCCCAGCTGGGCAAGGTAAAGAATTAACCTGCCTCTCCCAAGGATTGGAACCATCTGCCGTGTTGCTCACTCACTGAGGACCCAATACTACCTCGAGAGCGTTTTGATTCACGGAGCGCTATCCTCTGCGGCGTGTCATAGACCAAAAGAGGCGAGTTGGGCTCAAAGAACAGAATTTAATAGCCAATCCCGGAGAAGGCAGTACATTCTATCTAATCGACGATGTATACGCGCTTATATATATATCATAGTATATATAATATATATATATATATAATATTATGATAAGTCGGTGTATTATACCTATATATATATGCTATCATATTACTAGACCTCGGTACTATGTATAGATTATATATACATATATATATATAGTATACTTTAATAATATATATTAGTCCTATATAGTATAAGTAGTATATCATTATTATAGGTATATAATCATATATATATAGCTATATATAAAGTAATATATATAGTATATATAGTAATATATTATTATATATAATAATATATATATATATACTATATACTGGATAATAGTGAAAACTGCCAGATATGAAAAATCAGAAGGTAGAGGGACAACAATTGGAATTAATTTTAAATGTCATATGTAATTTAAAAAATCAAAAATAAAAAACAAAATTCCAGATTGCTAGCGCTGATAGCAAAAGGAAAGGATATATTGAAATAATCATCAACTACAATCTGCAGATACAATGGTTTAGTTATTTCACCTCTCTTCCGTTATTTTTTTCTTCATTTGTCTTTTCTTCTCAATTTTCAACATAAAAGCGTTCATGTAACCTCTTGGAAGCGTCTCGCTACAACCTAATATTCGAGAGAACATTTATTATACTAGCTATAGTCCTCGCAGAATTGGGGGTGATTTCAAGTAGCGAGGAGAACCTTCGACATTAGGGTCGTTCTTCATATGCTTTTTTAAATACTTTTTTAATATGCAAAACAATATTTAACATTCACCCCCACCTGCCAAGGCGTAAATGAAGTTTAAAGGCAACATGCACACAAATTCATTAAAAAAAATTACCTCAGTTCAAAGGGCAAGCTGCAAGAGTCTCAGAGAGCTTCATCAAGCTATTCTATATCTTGATGCTTGGATGACCGTAATTTAATATGTAGAGTTTTAATTTGAAATCTTGGGAATTGATGCCGACAGATGTCTTTTTAAACCCTACGTCTTTCAACAGTAATACTACAAAGAACTCTACCTGACGTGAATAACCTTACCTTTGGCGCTTCAAAATCCTCGTCAAAAGACAAAGAGTTTACTATAAACATCCTTGCAAAGCGAACTGTTACCTGTTCTTCTTTGAGGCTGTCATGGTATAGGAGCGTAAAATTTCGTATTCTTGAAATATATATATATATATATATAAACCTACATAAGAATTTAATTCAGAGAATTCTTTTTCCTTTACTGCAATTGCATTTTCTTTAGAAATAATACAGTTATTAAGATTAGATTTTAATTTTCTTAAACTATCTTCAAAATCTTTGTTCATGATCTATATAAATTACTGAAAAGAAAAATAAATAACATTATACTTTGGTAATTGGTTGTTTTTTTATTTTTTGTTTCTATTTTGTATTTATAATAAGTGTAAATAATCATTTTTTCTTTATAGGTTTATAGATAAAGGTTCAGGAAAAAAAAAAAAGTTTATTTAAGGGAGTAGGAAGTTGGGTTAGTCGTTAAATCTTTTGTTGAGTATTGTTGTTGGTCATGGAAATTTATTATACTGGAACTCTGGTATGTAAGCCAGCTGTGATCACAGGGAGGTTACAACATCATGGTTTAAGTATTTAGATAACTTTTCTTTTTAGTACTCTATAGTATCAGGAAACGAAGAGAACATTCTCAGTTTTTCATTGTCCCAGTGAGTAGTCTGACATTATTTTCTTTTTAGCTTAGCTTAGATTTTTTCAGTGGTAGCAGAACATAGTTCTACTATGCTCTTAGGTCTTTGTGTGTGGTTGTTGTTGGTGTATAGATGAAAGATTCAACGAGTGTTAAGGGCAAACAAAAGGAGGTAAAGGAGAGAATATATGGGAAAGGAAGGAGAATGTAATTGGAATAGATATAATTGGTATATAAATATAATTGGTTTTAATCTTGTGCAGTGTAGACATGTTTGAAAGTGCTCCCTGTTGAAAGTTTATCTTTACTTTATTTATTGTTATTATTATGCTGTGTTGTGTTTAAGGAAAGTGTATGTGTGTTCTTTAAATTATATTTTGTTTTATTAAATTATATCCCTCAGAAATTAATCATTTATTCGTTTTGAAGAGGTTCTGCAGTTTTAAAAGATAAGTTCTAGTTAAAAATAATTTTTTTTTTTTTTTTTTTAATATTGTCTACTGAAGTTGGTAAATGTTTAATAGTTTAAGTTTATTTTTTTCATTATGAATAGTAGTTGATTTTTAATTAATTTTAGTACTTAAATTTTTAAGTTAGGATTTAGTTTATGTTCAGTTTTTATCCCGAAATCTCCATTTGTTTTAGTCTGTTTTTGTCATTGTTCTTATTTGTGTGTGTGTGGTTGTGTGGTGGTGTGGTGTGTGTGTGGTGTGTGTGTGTAAGATGCAGATTTGGGCGTAGGCGCGGGCTTTTGTCTAGTTGACTTTACCAACTATCTGCAGTTTACAACTCTAGTACTTAGCCTCTGTAGAATATCACCTGTCTAACTCTCTAACCCTAACCTTTATGCTCTTGTCTGAGACTCAGATGGCTTCGAACTCATCCTCTAACTCAGTTAATGTATCCAACTCTATAACTTATTCATAATTTCCATCTGAGGGTGGAGTGTGTGCCTATTGTAAACATTAATACTCTGTAACACGTCTCGTGATCTCGAATCTCTTAACTTCAATGTTCTGTTGGCTCAAAAGTCTTCTTCATTTTTACAATAATTCTGTGCTTCTGCTTTGATTGGGGCGACCTCTACAGAACAGATTTTCACTCCTTCTTTTGAATATCTTTACTACTTCTACACAAACTGTTTATAGGTCTTAACCTCATTCAAATACGTGAGGTCTCTAATATTTAGGGGATTTCAATGTACATGACACTGATGGTTGGGGTCCTTCTCATACTGATTTAGGTGGGGAGAATGCCGAAACATTCAGTATTCTCAAGATCTGGAGCCAACTAATCAAGAACCCACACACATTCCCGATCGTCCCAACCGCAATTCTTGAGACAGCTTGACCTATGTTTTCACCACTAGTTCCTTCTCTCTATAAATACACCACCTTTCCTCCTATTGGTAAATTGTTGGACCACAACCTTTTTATATCTCTTATTTTAATACTTTCTCTTCCAACAGCTCCATCTGCCCTATGCATTTTTTCTGGCACTTTTGATTGGCTGATTGGGGCCTTGAGTTGCTTCTATGGGCTAAATATAATTGGAATGACTGCTTTACTCTGATGACGCTTCGGCTTCTGCTCTGATGACGCTTCGGCTGTATCGTTGACGGGATGGGCAGGTTTTATTCCTTGCTACGACTCTAATCTATGCTCTCCTCTTAATGTCCATGTACGAATCGTGCTGTGTTCTCGTTGGCCATTCAGTGCTAGAGACATGCGCATATCGGGAGTGGAAAATTCCTTTGTTCTCCCTATCACTCTCGCTAATTTTCATTCAGCTAGAATTGTTGCAGGGATACTCTTTGAACAAGCAAAGCGGCTTTCATCAAATGAAAGTGGGCTAACCTCCTTGGTTTCTCGCTACTGACAATCTTTCTGGCTATTGCCAAAAACATCTCTACAACTTTTGTAAATCTGGCCTTCCTTCCTCTTTATTCGTCTGATGGCTCTGTTGCTAACCATCCAACTGAAAAGGCCAATCTCTTCGACCTCATAATTTTCTCTAACTCAACCGCTGGACCGACTCTGCATTCGTCGCTCCTCCTCCTTCTCCTCTCAATTGTCCTATGTCTTTGCCTGTGATAACATTTGATCAGGTTCACCGGGACTCCTGAGATCTATGAACTTAGGAAGGGCGGGTGGCCCGGATGCATTCCCTCCCCGAGTTTTGAGGGAATGTGCTTCTGTGCTGACCCGCCCCTCGTTCACTATATTCTCTGTCTCAATACTACGGTAAAAGCACTTTCCTCAGTTGTTGATAGGCATGCCATATTGTCCAACGCTCTCGAAAAAAGGAAGCCGCTCTGATCTTCTAACTATCCGCCCCTATAGCTCTTCACTTGTAATTCCTATCTAAAGATCTTGAAACGCTTCTCAACTCTCTTTCTTAGGCATCTGGAGATCTCCATTCTCTCTTTCCGATCGGCCAGTACGTGCTTTCCGGCGTTCAAAGGTCTCCTGGCGATATACTTTCCTATTTAACCAATTTTTGTATGTTTTCTGCTCTTAGGAACTACGGGAGAATTGCGTAGTGGCGTTGACATATTCCAAAGCATTGACCGGGTATGGCACATGTCACTGCTCTCCAGACTCCCATTCTTTGGGTTTCCTCATTCACTTTGCTTACTTATGTTTTAGTTTCCTTCTAATGTCCGCTCAATATCCGGCTGTGGTTGATTAAGCGACTTCTTTTTCTGTCATAAGTGGTGCTGTTCCTCAGGGTTTGTCTTATCTGCCTACTATATTCTCTTTTAATTATGATCTCTCACCTGCAATCTAATTCTATCCACTCATATGGCGATCGACGACTTGACCCTTCATTCTCAACTCATTTCAGTTCATTCTGCTCGCTCTTTTACTTCTAGAATTGCGCCTCTCGTCTTATCTTTCCGATCCTATTCTCGCTGATCTAGATAGAATTTTCCAGTGGGGTCGCCTCATCTTGTGAATTCAATTCATCTTAAAAACCCAACTTGCTAACAAATCTCCCTTTTCTAAAACACCTTCCAACTTTCCTATCTCTTTCACGGTTCTCTTGTCTCTCCTGTTGACAATAATAAACATCCTTTTGGCCTTAACAAAACAAAAAAATGTGCTTAAATACAAGTACATCACAACGGTTGTTAGGACGGCCTCAAGAAACTGGGAGTTTCTGTTTAGATTGCGAGACTTTTTTTCCCTCTTCTCAGTTACTCCAGCTTTTAACAAGGGTCTCATCCGCCCTTGTATGGAGTACTGTTCTCAGATATCTGGGGAGCTCTGGTTTCATCCGGCTTTTGGACAAGTTGAGTCAAAGGCAAAAGGCTTATAAACTGTTCTGTGACTTTCCAGTTCACTTGGACCCTCTATCTTTGCGGCGCGATGATGGTGCTTTATCTCTTTTCTATAGGTACCGCAGCGGCACCTATACGACTCCCTTATAGCACAAGGGGTGCTGTGTCTGCGCACGAGTTTTGTGTGGATAGTGGTAACTCCAGGCTAGTTCGCTGCAGTTCTTCCTTCTTTCCTACCACCTCTGTTCTGTGGAACTGTTTTCCATCCTGTATTTCCTGCTGAATTTAATGCTCTTCACTTTTAAGATTATTCTGTTCTCCTCTGATAAATTTGCAATAGATGGATGAAATTTTGGCGTGCAACATCCCCTCCCTGAATAGGGCTCTGCCTGTGAGTGGTGGGGAAAACAATAAAAAAAAAAATTCCAGTTTCAAGGGGATGGAAGTGGAGCAAATGACATGGTGTGGAAAAAAAAAGTTGAATGGTGGTATAAGTTGGATGGAAAAGATTATGAATGCCCAGGTGGTGAAATTCTGATGAGTCTGGGAGGAAAAGTTTTTGAAAGTATTTGTAATAGCTATAAATCTAGATCAATTAGGAAAGGATGAATATATGAAGAAGGTGTTAGAAGAGTTGGACAAAATATATGGTAAGGAAAACCAGCGCGATAGGTATGACAGAATACTGGAATTTTTTTATAATGAAAGAGGAGAAAAAGAAAGCATGAGAATGTAAACAGATATGAGGTGATTGAAAGCAAGTGTAAGGTGGCTGGTAGAGTTGATTTAGGTGAAGATATGAGATGTGTACATTTACTGGAAGGAGCAAATCTGGAAACAAGTCAAAGACATATGGTGTTAGTGCATTGTGGTGAGGATTCTTGGGTGCTTCAAAACTTTAAGGTTGGTCTAATAAATGTGAGTGTAAAGGTTTAGGAGTGAAAGCAGTAGAAAGAAGAGGATGGTGGACAAAAGAAAGAAGATAGGATGTATCACATGAAAGGGTAAAAGATAGAGAAGAATTAAGAATTAATAAGAATAAATTTGGTGAGATTATGAGATGTATTTTCTGTTGATCAATATATCATTTTAGGGTTCATTGTCCCAAGAGAGGACAGTATAAAAGGAGAGAGGAAGTAGTAGGTGCTAAGTGTGATTTTAATGTGGAAGAACAGGTAGGGAGTAAGAGAGGGTATGGTAGAGGAAGAGGATGGATCAATAGGGATTCTCAAACAAGAAATCTGGCTTTCTATAGTGAAAATGTAATTGAAAGAGAAAGATCAGATGAATATGAAGGAATATGTGCGATTGTGGATACAGAAAGTCAGAAAAATGTGAAAGGTGAGAAGTGACTAGGCTTAGTGGTGGTAGGTAGTAAGAAAGAAAGGGATTGAAATGATGTGAAAGAATCTGTGATATGGATAAATGGGAAGTATGTGTTTGGTGATTCTACTTATCAGGCTGTTAAAAGATTGAAAAAATCATGTTATATGGGGAAAAGAAATTTTTTTTTTTGATAACAGTTGTAAAAGAGGATACCCTATACCTTGGCTGTTATTAAAAAGGTTGGATGTTAGTATAAATCTGAAAAAGATGAATTGAATATGTGTTTTTAATAATTTGAAAGTTAGATGTATGGTGAATGAAAAGGGACACTTTAAGATTGGTTTAAGAAAAGGGTTGAGTAGAAAGTATCTGATGGTTAGATGGTACAAAAGAAGGTTTTCTAAATGCAAATAATAGAGAAAAGGTAGTATGTAGGTTACATTTACAATTTGGTCATCCAGGCAAAGAAAGGTTATGGAAACTAGTTAGGTATGCTTATAGGGATGAGATTGATGATGAGGAATGGAAGAAAATAAGTAGTTGTGTAGAAAATGCTAGTGACAAATGTAATGCACATATGTTAGTTATGGGAATACTCCTAGTAGAACCATAGTGGACTTCCCTTTAGCAAAGGTTTTCAATGAAACAATAGCAATGGATTTAGGTGAGATAGAGGAACATAGATTTCTTGTTATCATTGATTTAGGGACTAGGTATTGTCAAGCTTTTGGATTAAAAATAAAGAATCTAAATAAATAGTGGAAAAGGTACAAAAACTGCTGCTGCAAGTCCTTGGAGTAATGGTCAATGTAAACAAATGGTGAGATTGTTAAAAGAGTCTATGAAAAATATGAAAGATGAGGATGTTAGTAGGTTGGTCAAGAGAAAAATAAAGAGAAAGATTGTGCAGCAGTATGGAATATAGAGAAAGAAGAATTTAAAATAGTTAGAGTCAATATAGAAGAAGAACTCCAGAACACCGACTAGCAAAGACTTTACAGTCCACTCAAGACTAGTCTGTTAAGTGCTTTTGTTTATTTAATTTGTTGGATGTGTCTACTGTTTTAAAACAAATCTGTTACGTATTTTTGAAATAAGTACCTATATTATTTTACCTATTTCAATGTAATATATGAGTTTGATCACTTAGAGCAGATCTGCTTCTAAGCAACAAACATCAAAGTCTGTTAAGTATTTTTTTTTATTTATTGTGTTGGATATGTCCAGCTGTCAATGTGACATATATGAGTTTGCTCCCTCAGACAGTTTCTGTTTCTAAGCAATAAACATCATAGTGCTACAAGTGGGTGAAATTTTGTTTTTGGATTATTTTTCCTACTCAGCTTTTATAAATTTAAAAGTAAGAATAGGACAATTGGTCAAATTAAAATTGATGAAAATTTAACGAGTTCAGATAAGAAGTTGGTCAACATTTTCAATGCTCATTTTGCTTCAGTGTTTACTGAGGAAATATTAGATAATAGTTTGGAGACTAATATTTCTTGTACTCAAAACAAAATAACTTACAGAATTTTGAATTTTGACGTAAAAGATCTTAAAAGTTCACTAGATCATAATCCTCTCTTAAATGCTGCAGGCCCTGATGGTAAATATTATGGTAGAATTCTGAAGGAGGGTAGTAACAGCATTGCAAAAGCACTGTATTTGATTTTTAAGCGATCTATAACTGGGGGCCCCCTCTCTCTGGGGGCTACCTCTACTGAAGGCAGGAAGGAAGGGGGGTGGGGGAGGGAAGGAACGGAAAGGAAGGAAGGAAGGAAGGAAGGAAGGGAAGGAAGGAAGGGAAGGAAGGAAGGAAGGGAAGGAAGGAAGGGGAGGAGGGGAAGGGGAGGAAGGAAGGGAAGGAACCGTTAAGAATGTCAGGGGTGGAAGGGAAGGAAGGAAGGAAGGAAGGAAAGGGAAGGGTAGGAAGGGAAGGAAAGAAGGGAAGGAAGGAAGGAAAGGGAAAGGAAGGAATTAGGGGAAGGAGGGAAAGGAAGGGGAAGGAAGGGAAGGAAGGGAAGGAAGGGAAGGGAAGGGAAAGGAAGGAAAGGAAGGAAAGGAAGGAAGGGAAGGAAGGAGGAAGGAAGGAAGGGAAGAAAGGAAAGAGGAAAGGAAGGAAAGAAAGGGAAGAAAGAAAGGAAAGGAAAGGAAAGGAGGAAAGGAAAGAGGGAAAGGGAAACAGGAGGGAAAGGAAGGAAGGAAAGGAAGGAAGGAAGGGAAGGAAAGGAAGGGAAGGAACGGAAAGAGAAAGGAAGGAGGGAAGGAAGGAAAGGAAGGAAGAAGGAAGGAGGAAGGAAGGGGAAGGAAGGAAAGGGAAGGAAGGAAAGGAGGAGAAGGAAGGAAGGAAGGAAGGAGGAAGGAAAGGAAGGAAGGAAAGGAAAGGAAGGAAGGAGGAAGGAAAGGAAGGAAAAAGGAAGGAAGTGAAGGATAGGAAGGAAGGAAGGAAGGAGGAGGGAAGGAGGGAAGGAGGAGAAGGAGGGAAGC
>JABUQX010098573.1:20000-25819 GCA_015478945.1 Trachelipus rathkii
ATGGTAGATACAAAGGTTTTCCCCCATTAACTGTTAGAAATATAAAACGACAAGCAACCCTTACTTACTGGCAGCCAGTATTTTGCAAATAGTAGTATCAAAAAACATATTTGCTTGAATTTGGTCAAGTGCTTCCCACTGTTTCACTGCTGCAAATACAGCTTTTGCCACAATACTTCCTGCATATTGTCTAAGTTGTGATAACTTGCCTATTAACTGTTTTTCATATGTCTCCTGTTGGTTTACCTCAACAATTTTCTTTACCAAACAATTCAGGTAGTAATTTGTTTGCCATAAATGGCTCTAATATCCCTTATGAATTTCTAAATTTTGAATTATAAATCTATTATTTGGAATAAAAAAAAATTTAGTTTTTCTTTTCGAAAATTTCTTCCTGCATAATATTCGATACACTTTCTACTTGGATAAATTGCTGTGGGTCCATTCGCTAAAGATTCGCTGTAGCTGAATAATATTATTCGAACTACATCTCTATCTGATATAGCACACCTATCTAATATAAATGATAATTTTTCTTTAAAATAATTTCCTTATAGTTCCTTTCTTTAGTTCGCTCCTCGCTGTATTTTCTTTTCTTTCTAACTGCCTCCTCTTCCTGTGTCCTTATGTCTACTAACCTCTGTGCATTGAAAATTATCCTCAAAGTCTTCTACATCTGATGTGCTGGGGTCCAAGGATTCAACCTCTTCTAATTCTAAAATTGAAACATACACCAATCATTTAGCTATGTACCACATTAAAGAGGTTAATGAAGGGGGATTTCATGAAGACATTATTTCTCATTGTTATTTCTAGGGGTAATATTTATAAAGCTGCATATCCAGAAGCTCGAGTAGCCAGCCTGTGTGCAAATCGACTCGGAAACGTTGTAAAGGGACAGCTCAATGCCCGATATCCTCAGTGTTCTGCACTCCAATATATATATATATATATATATATATATATATATAATATATATATATATATATATATATATATATATATATATTATATATATATATATATATATATTATATATATATAATATATTATGCTATTTCCTTCTATTATAAATGTTTTATAATGTATAACTTTTGAACTAATCATTATTTCTCCCCATTTTTATTAATATTACTTTTTTTTAAAGGCATCTATTATAAAAGATTTCAGGAAAATTGTTTTTTCTAACGTTAATAAGTAGTTTCAAGTTTATTTTATTTCTTTGATTAATGTCAATCTGTGGGAGATATAATCCTGGATATCCTCCCCTTCACAAACAACTTGAATTTCTAAACCGTGAATTATATCACCAACCTGCCTTAAACGTTTCCTATTGCAATACCTGTCATACTTTGATATGATTTCCCTGTTCCCAACGTATTGCAATGTTAATTATTAATGAACTTTTCCATTTATAGTTTAAAATTAATTGCTAACTTAAAATATCCCTAGATTTTCATTTTTTTTCAAAGTAACTTCTACTTTCCTGCAGTTGTGGAAGTACACCCCACTTCGATAGGCGTGTTTCAAAATATTTTCATGTCCCGATCAAGAAGGAAGAAAAAGTAGAAAATTTTGAGAAGTATATCATAAGATTAATTTTTTTATTTTTATTTTTATTATTTTCATTCCTTATTTTATTTATTTATTTATTTATTTATTAAGTTTATTTTTTTATGAATTCTTCTTCTTAAAGGTATTAGTTCCGGGTGAAACTTGTGGGCAGAAGAACCTTTATTTTAAGCCACGGGCGAAAACATTTTCTAGTTCCGGGTAGAACTTTCACTTTAAGAGATTTTTGATTTTTGTTTATTTGGTTCTGTTTTGGCTGTATCCGAACATATCCACAGCCAACTTCAACATTCAATCAAGTGCTTTTGGAAATTACCTCAAAGTTAACCAAGCTCTCAGGGATATTAAGGTCGTCAAATAAAATCCAAGCTGAGTATTTCATATAGTTTTGCATTATACATCCCATTATTTTTTCATACCACACCATCTTGCTTCATCATTTCATGGTGTCACTTTGGATACTATTTGTTGGACAACATTTGAATCAGCGAACCTTGGTTTATGATAGTAGCTGTAATAAATGCAGAGATACCACATACATTATCTTTCGGTCACATATGTTATCTTTCCCCTAATGTTTGATTTGGCCGTTAGTCCATTATTTTAGCCTAACCTAATTGAGTTTTTTATTTTTTAATCTTATCTTCATAACGTCTCTTCCCCTTTCCCCTGTCACTGCACCACCGTCTCTGATTCCTCACAGCTCTGTCTTCATATTTAAAATGGGTGTTATGCTAAGGGTAGAAAAACTTTTGGGAAATTAGCTCTTCGGGTATTACTGTTATAGGTTCTCGGGACGCCACTTAGACCTTCAGATTTACACAGAATACAGAAGAGAGGCCAGCTCTCCTTAAACATACATAACACCTTTTATAAAGTTATCCTGAACAGGGACTGTCACGTATGTTAGGTTACATCATTGAAAAACAAAACAGAGTTAAACTTTCATTCTATTCAAGATAAACCATAGAATATACAGTTTACTTCCTGTCTATAAACCTACTCCTTCAGCTGGGTCAATCAAAACGGGGAAGTATCTATCTCTGCGGATATTTTCTCAGTTGCGAAAGCAAACCCTCGCTTCTCTCTCGACCAAACATAAACAGTCGCTCTGGATAATTTTTAAGGAAATTATTTAATGCTATGCAATTACCTTTGAAAATAATATTACTTTTCGTCTCCTCTATAATTGAAAACCTCATCAGCTTCTTTTCTTTTCAATCTCATCATCATCACGCATCCTGCCTATTTAAAAAGTTATATTCCTGACAACCAATTTTTTTGAAGTATAAAATCATATTTTAACGCTTAAAGAAACTAATTCTTTATTTTTTTTTTTCCTTTGATTAAAGTTTTTTTTTAAAATTAAAAAATTTTTTTGTGTGGTATTTATTGGGATGGCTACCGGAGGGATGGAGATGGGGGGAATTGGTGGGGCGGATGACGAGGTGAGAGGTTCTGCTGCAGATAATGCGCAACGGTGGAACAGAGTGTCAGAAATGCCCGCACAACCGTCCACCAAACAGATGTCAGCCTTTATTTTAAGGAAAAGAAGAGATATTAAGAGTATATTCTACTAGTATCAAACTAGTCAAAGGCCCAAGTTGCGGACTAGTTTTCTAGCAGAGAGATTAATAAGAAGATTTGCCTTAATTGGGTTGTTTAAGGTTGCAGACGAGGTCTGAAAATTTGCTAATTTTGCGAGAGCAATTTGGCTCGGGTTCATCCTACAGCAATCACAACCATACATTATCAGTAGTACAGTAGGCACTGATCCTTACCGTAACACAGTTCCTGCGTCAGTTACTGCAACTATGACAACTGTTACTACAGCTATGCCTTCTGTTGACAATAAATTACCATTAATAGATTTTGGTGTGGATGTGGGTTCACCAGTGAATTCTCCATATTCAGATATGTTTCCAGTCACTACAGTGACTACTTTTCCAGAATATAGTGCTCCTGCTGCTAACAACAATCCTTATGTGATGAGTACTCCTACACAAGTTACTGGTCTAACTTATAGTATTCCTCAGACCGGTTTTCCTGTTTATCCTCCAGTGCAAGCGCCTTTAGTCACCAGTGTGCCTGGTCGGCCGATGACAACTCCAGTTGTCGGATCAGTCCATGCTGGGGTTGAAGGTGTTCCTTGCAATACTTTTTCGTCTCCTAAGGATCAACAGTTTCAGCAGAATTTTCAGGGTCTTCAGAATCTTCAGAATGACAATTACAGTAGACCACCACCAACACAAATTTTTGCACCTGCACATGCCGAGATAAATGACTTCGTCAAAATGGGAAGTTATTAGCTCAATCAAGGGTATATGTTATGGAACCGAGAAAATCCGCGCAGAAACCTCACGAAAAGTAAGGTCGTTGATGCCCAGAAAAATTAAGTTATGAAGCCGATCAAGACTTAAGTTTGCTACTTTGCTGATGTTTTGAAGCAATACTGTTTCAGCTAATTACGCCCTGAACGCACGACTTAGTCAAGGCTGCGTCTTCTAGAAGACAGTTAAGAAAGGGTGCCTTTCCTAACACTGGTAATAACCCTTCATAGTGCAAAGATGACTGTAATTATTACAACGGTTTTTCCTACATTTTACTTGCTTGGTACCATCAGGAAGAGAAGAGGAAGAATCGAGCAGGAATTGCAAGCGTACCATTCCGCTTACCGAGCAAAATGGCCGATAGCATTCGGGATGTTCGCTCAGCAGTTTTAGAACATCTCTGGCGAAAAAGGCATACATTAATTCAATGGACTGCAATATGAAAGAACAACAAGTCTCTCTGAACAGCTTTTCTTCTTGCAGTCTTGAACCAAAACCTTATGTGAGAAATGAGTCAATGAATACCCCTCCATGCAGCAAGAAACAGAACTCTCAGTTTCGTGTGCCATGGTCGCAAATCATCAGTCTCATCCTGATGTCTACGTAGAGATTTCCAGAAAAAAATCGTCCTGCAACAGCCCTGTACTTTCCAGGATTTCCATGCAAACTAATTCCAATTTTCAGTAGAAATCAGAACACTACCGGATTTTTTTGGAAATGAAACTCGCATTCGAATTGAATTACCGTCACTCCTGGTTGGACTGACGTTCTCAAAACTAATTCCAGAAAACAAACACAGAACTCAGGAACTGATCCAAGGTAATTAACCACAATAACACTTAACAGTCAGTAAATTCCTTGTAACAGAAACAAATAGACCAAAACAACCTCCAAAACCCAACAAACCAAATTGCAACATCGGCAGAGAATCCACAAGTGCATTCTCCTAAATCCAAAACACTTCTGAGATTAACTGTGAAATGTTGGGCATCATGATGGATGAGTGTTATGAGTATCTGGGTATAATTTTTTATTATCGTAAAAAGTGGGGGCATGTACGTACTGAAATGTAGGCTCTCCAACATCCCACACGACGAACACAGCCCAATACCCGTGTTGTGTGTCCTTTCTGTAAAGGTCCACATGCAGGCATCACTTGCAACAACACAGGCAGGACACCCACGCACCAAGCACACAAAGAACCCGGCAACACCAGAGGTCTTAGTTCACAGTCCCAATCCCCTCCAGAGCCTCGGTCAGAGTAAAACACTTATAACTTAACCCTTGGCGACGATGTAATTTGGTAGCCATCTGGCGAGGGCCAATGCCAAGGTATCACGAAAAAAAAGCATTAAAGTAATTACCAGTAAACGATTCTGACCCTTTATAACTCCAATTCTTCCCCCAGGGGTTGAGCCGCCTCTTGTGGAAAGGAGGTTGCCAGCCGGAGATCCAGACATAATGCTTGGCGTTCTTCAGGTACTTCAATTGAATGATAGTAGTTTTTTTTAGTGGTACGACATAGTAAGTGAATAATGATGATAAAAGTTCTTCCAATGCTACAAACAAACAGAACATTCCACAGACACTAACTTGAACATGCAACTTGCTATCTTAACACAACATTCTGATTGATAGACACTGCTCCCAGATTTTTTGAACAGTCGGAGGATGACACTGGTATATATGACATCAATTTATGTCAGTGGATGTTGACCCTTTAAATTTGTTTCTGTGGGGCTATAGAAAGAGGGGAAATTTTATCAGACTTCTATGACTGTTTGATCGATAGTGGTGCGGTGAAAGTGGAGTCTTATTAGGTCTGAATGTGATAGAGAATTGAAAAGGATGTTGTGGGAATTGGTAGCCCTTGGAGAAAAGCGGGTTGTTAAGGCTAATTAGCGGGTTTGGCAGAAG
>JABUQX010098574.1:0-25000 GCA_015478945.1 Trachelipus rathkii
CGCAGGACAAGATTTGTGGTGTGTGTTGGTTAGATGTAGTGTAGTTGAAGTATAAAAAAAGTGGAGGGAGAGCACCACTTCGCTATTTAGTTGGTGGGGAGGGATGAATGTTTTGGTTGTGGCTGGAATCTGTTATAGAGTTTTGAATTGAGATGTTTTTTTAGAGAGATTTGGCAGGGTGTGTAAAAAATAGAAAAATTGTTTTGATATAGTAATATCGTAGATTAAGTTAGTTTGGTTATGGTTGTTCTAGAGAGTGATGGACAGGCCTCTCAAGCGAGTGATAGTTGTGCTGATTGTGAGCAGCTTGCGAACAATGTCTGAGTTTAAATATTAGGGTATATGTTCGGATGAGAGAGAACGCGATGATGCCGAGTATTAGTAGGCAAAGTTGTGAAATGGCAGGAAGGTGGTGATGCAATTAATACGTTGGTGATCAAGGGACTAAGGTTTAAGTGCGCTAGGGTCTTACATACGGTATGTTTGATTACCTGTGTTTACTTGTATAGTAGATATGAGACTTATGTCTGGAATAAGAAGTAAGATCTATAGTGATGATGTATTTCCAGCATGGAAAATCTTAGGCATGCTACTGTGAGGAAGCAATTGATAAAATAGAGAGAAACAATAATTTTAGAGAGTTGTGTGGTGTGAAGAATATGGGGTAATTATAGACGAATAAATGAAAAGTATTGTTGAAGATGAGTTTGGTCATGGTGGAATAAAGGAATGAATGCTAGTCGTTTAACTTAAGCAGATGTATAATGCAAGTGTGTTGAAGGAACGATCCGGGGCTGGAGAGTGTGAAAGAAAGAGTGCTTGAGTGTCAGTAAAGCCGAATGGCTCTGATGAAGATGAAAATGCGAGTTTAGGGGTCAGAGGCGTAGAATAAAGGTATAATAAGAGAGAATGGCCGGGGTTTTGTGAGGGGCGTAATGGTTGTAGCCATCATTCTGCGGCGTGTCAAGCAGGGATAGAAAACCTTCTACACTACTGAGACGTTTTAACCATATGTAGGACGACCTGCTCAGTCCGTGATTTATCATATAGGGTGATTTTCTGACTGCGACTATAGTCTTTATTATAATTTTTTTTTTGGATGAACAGAGGGGTGGGGGGTAAGGCTGGCTTCATCTTAATTCGAGCTCTTATTTTTGCCAATATTCTTCTACTTCTGGATGTGCTTTGTTTTTCCTTCTTCTGAACAAATGTTTATCGTAAAAACAAACACATAACAACAAAAAAACAACAAAGACAAAAAGAGGAAAATAGTAGATGAAGAAAATAAATATAAATAAACTAAATAAATAAATAAATAAAAATATATATATATAAAAAAAATTGATAAAAATTTAATTATGAAAGCGCTCTATTTTTTAAATTTATAAATTTATTTATTAATTTAAATAAAAAATATAATATAAACTAATAAAAAATAATTATAATATAATATTAATATCATGGGAAAAAATAAATAATAATATATTATATAATGATACGATATTATAAAACCAAAATAAAAAATAAAAATAATATATATCACTGAAGAATAATATATCAATAACGAATGGAAAAATTTAGAATTATAATTGAACCTCTAAAAGGAGGCATACAGGAAATGGGGTGAGAGATGAGAAAGTTTATTAACCGTATCCAACCCCTTCTCACCTCTTCCCACCTATTTGTTCCACTCCACTCCCCCCCCGATCCTTTCTGACACATATTGAGTATTGTTACATGGAGAGCTGACGTGAGTCAACAATCTGCTTAAAACTTCAAGTACTTCGATCTAAACCAACCGACTCTGCTTATATATATCATGAGAGGATGAAGAGTTAATTATTAAGAGAAAAATTAACAAAAAAACCTCATTAAATTTTGCCTCTTGGTCTATTTTTACACTATAAAAATAAACGTGTTTTTATTTTTAAAAAGAATAAAAAACGAAACGGATAAATTACATTTTTTAAATCCCACCCTATATATATATAATATTAAACATATTTCAATAAATATTAATAATTAATTATTTATATATATTATATTTACTATATATACTTTATGAGGACCTATTGACTAACGGGAAGACAACTGTAGGTAGTAGTTTTCTTATTTTTAGTATTAATGAATAATTAGTATGAAAAGATAATGATAATATATTTATTATATTTTTTATTCATTATTCCTTATTATACATTTATTATCCATATCAACATCAAATTCACTATACTTATAGGGGCTTTGTATATTAATGATCTGGGTCTATTATAGATTAATATAATATTACATCTTATTTATACTTTTTTATATATTATTATAATAATATTAAGTATTTTATATTATTTTTTATATATTATTTATAGTATTTAATAATATAGTATAAGGTATATATTAATTCAATATTATATTCTATCCTCCTTGCTTAATTACTACCAATACTATACCAAAAGACAAACATAACAATATATTCCTCATTATAATAAAATATTTTTTTATACTCCTTGTGGTTCCTGATATCAAAATTATATGTATATCTCCATAATAATATAATATTATAGTTATTATTATATTAAAATTAACTTATATAATATGGTAATATTATTAATATCTATATACTACTGGCATCTTTACTTAAGATCCCCACTGTATCCCATACTCACTAAAATATATATAATATATGCCATGTTAATTAGTTTATAGCTGTATTATATGTAGTATGATACGTGGATGGCTAGAGTAGATTATGTAGTTATAAGCAGGTATCAGTTGTTTATAGTAATAGGTAGAAGAGTAGAAGTGTGCGTGCCATATTATATATATTATAAAGGTATATTATTATGTTCTTATTATATTATATGATCCTAACTTTTATAACATTTTTGTTTACTAGTACATGTTAATTATCTTACAACGATTATATATTAATTTATATTACATGATTTACTAATGGTCTCTACAAGAATTTTGGGTATCTGTTTATCAATTCTATATTTTTATTTTTATTTTTATTCATTATTTTATTATTATTTTTTATTATTATATATAATTATTAATATTTTTAAATATAAAATTAGTGAGAGAGCGAACTTAATTGGCCGGAACTAAATTTGCCACGCCGCATGCCGCATCGTAAAGGATATGTAGTCGGGTGCGGTGGTCAAGGACCCGATAGCCGATCTCTGTTCTCCTCCTTTGTAGTTCCTAAATAAGAGTTGTTTACACCTGTGATTCCCTGATTCCGTATTTTCCCCTCGTTTTCGAGATGTTATAACCGATTACTAATATTTATTTATATATTATATTATTATATGAATATAATATCTAATAATATATATTATCTATTTATATATATAATTCACATATTTGAGATATTATATACGGGGATTTGCCGTGCATAAACCGAACCCAATTATTTGTATAAATCTACCATCTTAAGGGTAAAGAAATGTTTAAATATCTCATTAGAGTCATGTGATTTTATATAAATAAATAAATAAATTTATATATATATATATAATATTATATATATTATATTTAATATTTATTATTAATAATTAATATTATATTAGTATATATATATTATACTAAATCACTATTTATTAGATAATACTTAGTATATTTATAGTATATATTAATATATACTAGTATAATATAATAAATATACCATATCATAATATAAATAAATAATATAGAGCGTTCGTTAGAGGTGGAGGGGGTGAGGTAGCTCATCACTATCACCCTACTCAAGCAACTACTCGCTCTCCTTACCCCCCTCTGCTTCCTGTTTCCAACTCCCTCCGCAGCCCCCCGCTCCATCAGCCTTCCACGGCTGCACTTACCCACTTCCCCTCTCCTATACCACTACCAGAGAAATTTCTATAGCTCGAGCCATACTGTTAGGGGGAGTGTACTGGCCATGGAAGGGGAGGCATGTTTGAAGAATAAAATGAGGTCATTTACAATAAAATGAATACGAAAATAAATGAAAAAAAAAGGTGAAATACGAAAGGAGAAGCAACCATATCTCCTGTTGCTCTCCACCATCCATGTTTTGTATAAAAGATAAACTCAAAAATGGTCGAGGTAGAGAGACATTAAAAATGAATTAAAGATTAAATTATGTCCTATCACTATAACAAGACTGTCTCTCTATCCTTTTTTATCCTAATTCGTCTTTGTAAAAGAAGAACAAGATATACGTCCTCTGCGATTTAATATTATTCTCTTCCCCGTAATTGTTATGGTATATGGCTCTAACATAATTTGTTTTTGACATTGGGGGAGGGTGCAGTATTATATGGGTCGGTTTGGGTGGACTGGGTCAGTAAGTGCACGATAGGGCTGCTGTTGTGTAATTGTGTACGTGTGGTTTGGGAGGGGAATTACATATATAGTTTAGGGGACCATGACATGAGTTACTAATCAGTCTTAATAGAAACAATATCTTACAAAATGATTGTGAACACCATCTGTTGTCACAATCCCACCTCTCCCGCCGCATCCATTTTCCCAACCTCCCGCCCCGTTCTGGGACAATCCCTCTCTTCCCCGGGATCTTTTACGCAGTCAATTTTAATATTGCATACTTATTGAGCTTATATTGAGTCTATAATATAGTAGGTCTATATGTATATCTCCAATGAGTAGGTGGTGCGCTGTGTGTTGACACATTTTGTCGAAATGAGTACAAGTTTTGGCAAGCTATTAATAGTTTCAATAGAAATATTTCCGTATAAGAAAGAATCTAATATATTCACAGCTCACTCAGAAATTCTGCTATGAATCTTCTATCTCCAGTAAATAAATATCTTTAGTTGGATGTATATAGTGATATGCATATCATAATGTTTAATGAATATTATGCTGTTTGTCACGACCTAATCCAAATTCATTGGATGCTACCAACTATCTTTGTATTTTTGGACTTTTCGCATAAATTATGAAATAGTTTTTTGAGATTGATCAATGCGCGTTTAGACATATGCCGATTTCTATATCAACACAAACAGGTTTCATTTTAACAAAGGAACTATAAGCTACATTCTTATCTTTTACACTAGGTATCTAGAGAATCAGTGCTATTGATTAAGTTTTTTTATTAGTACATTTAACCAGATTTAAACTCAAAAAGTTATCTTAATTAAATAATATATTTTTTATTTATTTTAGTAAGGAAATTTATTTAAAAAATACATAAATAATCTGCTAAAATTCACAAGTTATCTTGATAGCTTATATTAATAGTATATTATATTATAATATATTATATATATATATATATATATAGACTTCATTATACTATATTTTTTATTATTATATATTATATTATTTTATTTATTTAATACTCCATATTTTATTCTACTTTGACTCATTTAAATATATAGCTGACCATATAATATGATAAAATAATATAATAATTTTTTATGAGACTACGAATATTATAATTAATATGTAATTGTACCTGACGCTAATAGGCGAGGATGGGCCTTTTAAGGAAGGCTTTCAGGTTTATAAATGGGCAGGGACTTGAAATTATCATTAGGTATGCAGCTTTTAAAAAGAGATGCTCCCTATGTTGTGGGGGGGAAGTGTGCCATGTGGTGGTAAGGAGACGTTTATCATTCAAAAAGAACAAAGTTCCCTTGCCCTATGTAAGTAAGAAAACATGACTAAACAAATAAAACTTTAAAAGTTTATTCTTTTCATTCCTTTAACCTTGAGTATTTTTTCTTCTCTAAGAATTAACTACCATGTCGCCCAGGCAAGGGAGGAGTATTGGCTAAATTTGTGAAATTTGAGAAAGGGCACTAGTGTGTTGTCGAAATCTTGCTTAGAGAAATAGATTAGTAATTGAGAGCAAACGAACCAACTCTTCCGTAACGTCTAATATTCCTTCTACACTAAAAGATTGGACTCTTTTTTAAGATGATCCAAATTTTGCTAATAAGTCCTCCTTAAGTACCGAAAAATTTTTATTTTGAAGTTATATTCACATCTCAATAAAATTTCTATTTCTCAGAGCCTCTTTTACTCATAAGCATTAACCAAAGTCATATTAAATCTACATAAAAACTTTCGATAGGCAAATATTCTCAACTTTACTTTATTACTAGTCTCACGTGTATAATGGCTATCAATAAACATATTCACTAGATATGAATTAACTAAAATTTACAGTTATAAAATTTCTCCTTCATTTCTTGGAGATGGATATCGAGCTGAAAATATTAACATGGATATCTTAGGCTCTACCTGTCGTAAAAAATTTCTTTCTTAGTTTTCCTTTAATGTAAATAGTAATTAAAGAGAACTGAGAACAATTAAAAAATAACATTGTCTTTGAATAACAAAAAGATCTGAAATAAAAAATCACTTTTTAGAGTTGTGTACCAAATAAATCTGTGTTCCAGAACGTAACTAGAAGAACAATTTCCACCGATTCCGATTCCCTCGATTCCGACTTCCTGAAAAAATTCCGATATCTCTTCGAGTGATTTCCTGATGACCGATTTTCCGATTTAGATTATGCGATAACCTCCACACTCCACTGTAATGATAGATATATTTACAACCTTGATTCTAACTTTTGTTCTCAAAGTTTCTGAGTTTAATAACTCTATTTTGTATTCTTATAATCTTATTTATTGATAGTAATCTTATTATCTATACAATTTTTTATTCTTAAAAAATCATGGCGATCAGTGAATTATTTATTTTGAGAAATCTAAAAATGTAATGTTATTTTTATGAGAGATCTATTTATATATATATATTAACATATGATTATATTATATACTATAAATATATATTATATATATATACCACTATATTAAATAATATTATATATTATACTATATATTTATATTAGTATATACTATATAATATTTATATTATAATATACCGGATATATACTACATATTAGAATTTTGTGTATGCAGTATAATATACATTGATAGTATATCAGGGTAGGACGGCTCACTATATAATCCTACTCATATTATACTACACTACATATAATACATTATCTCATATCTATTCTTTGAGAACTACCTATAACTATAATTCTCAACTTTATTAATTTAGTAAACCATAACTATATATATTTTAATAATCTTGTACCGCGATCATCCGCAGTAGTAATCAGGTATAGGAGTGCGCGAGGAGTAAGAAATTATTAGTTAAAGCACGTGTAAGTTAATTTATTAAAATAATAAGATTGAACTTCAATATTATTTTTCTATAATTTTTATATATATTATATTGGATGTTATATATATATAAATATAATTATATATTATATATATAATTATAATATATATATAATATAATATACTAATAATATAATATATATATATATAATATAAACTCGCGGTATGAGTACCTATATATATATATATATATTTCCTTCCTTTTATAAAAAGCTTAGAAACCCTTTGTCCCTTTCTTCCTTCCTTACTCCAAATCTTGGAAATGCAAGCAACGTTGTAATTAGTTTATTTATTCGCTAAATATAAATAATAATATTATTATATATAATAAATTATATAGGTTCGACTTGCTAAAAAAAAAAAATGCATTATTTGAGGATCGTTATTGAAATCGGAAATGACCACTAGAATTATTAAAATGAAATTTATCTATATAAATGAACATTAGATACCCCTCCTAACATTCAAATCCATACTCATTTACCACAGTTGTGTATCACTAAAGTATATATATCAATACTATATTAATATTAATATTTTGGAATGAAATAGAATAAATAGATAATATCGATCTTATATTATATAATATAATTAATAAATATAATACATATAATTATATTATAATAAAAATACGAAGATGATAGATTTTACTAGATATTAAAAATATAATATAAATACCAATATAATAAACGTAAGTTAGCGTAATAGTCAACGTTGATACAACTGTTATTTAGCAACTATAATAAATAAATATAATATATAAAGTAATAATATAATAATAATTATATAATAGTAGTAAGAATTATGAAAATAATTTATAAAAACTGGTTGGGGAAATTTTCTAGAAGATATTTTGGTAGGACGCATGGAGATAATATATAATAAGTAGTAGAATACACTTTGTTTATTTATGAGAATAATAATATAATTATAAATTAAATATATATATATATATATATAATTATATATTTATATTATATATAAATATATATAATAATATATATATATATATATAATATATATAATATATTGTATAATATAATATTATTATAATATTTATATATAATGGTATTGTGTGGTATGTGTTTGTGTACAGTGCAATGTGTGTGTGAGTGAACATCTGGAAGCATAACCAGTTTTTAAGTTGTTTTAGCCACACTGAGTCAGTTTACTATCCTATTGCATATGAGCGAACTTCCCCTACATTGTGGGGTAGTTACCGTAAGTCAATCAAAAGCAATGTATCTTACAAGGAAAGATTTAGACTGGTTCTGAAAGTGATTTATTATTATTATTATTATTATTATTATTATTATTATTATTATTATTATTATTATTATTATGTATTTTATTGATTGATTGGGGATTATTATTATTGATTATTATTGATTATTATTATTATTATTATTATTATTATTATTAGCTGTTGCTGTAGTAGCTACTGGAAATGCGTATTAGAAATTATCCTTATTTTAATAGAAATATTTAAAAATTCCCATTTGAGTTAACAAGTTGCCAGATTGCTAGAATAGAATAATTGTGATATTTAATTATAATAAAATAATAAAAAAATAAAAATAATTGAAATAAGAGACAGTTAATTTATTTTATTTTGATTTTGTATCTTAAAGTATATTTCAAAATTTTATTTTTTTTATTATTATTTTTTTTTTTTTTTTTTTTTTTTTTTTTTTTTTTTTTTTTTTTTTTTTTTTTTTTTTTTTTTTTGATATTCCGTATTCTTTATATGTCATGTTACCGAAATTAAGGAAGCGACTCGGAACCTGATGAAATTAGTGAAAAAAATAGAAATTATATTTTAATCTGAAAAATAAAATTATATTAAATAATAAGTTTGGTAAATTAGTAATAAGTAAATAAAAAATAATTAAATTATAATTTTAATTTTAATTTAATTAAATAATTTATAGATGAATTAAAAGTAAATAATATTAAAATGTAAATATTTTAACAATCAATATAATACAATCTCCCCCTCCGCTCCCCTCTAAACAAAAAAATAAAGGGCACCATAATAACATTAACATTATTTACTTATTTTATTTTAAATAAAGTAATCTTACTCTACACTCCAAAATAATAATTTTTATACCGTGTGAGAAAAAAATATTTCACGTATACATACAAACAAACCATGTGCGTGCGCGTGATTCAGCCACACAGACGACATTCGCCAAGCACTGAACAGTGCGTCTAATAAATCCAGTTCCAGATGGTAGTCATCCCGTTTGTGTCATGTTTTGCTTGGGTTACATGTGCCGCTTCTGTGCACGTATGTAGGTCTTGTGTGTGCCTTTAAAACAATCAATGACAAATTGGTGCAAATGATCTTTTTTCTTAATTTTACACTTAAATCGTGTTATTATGAATAGTTTCACATAAAAAACTCATGTATATAGTGTAATATAAAGTAAATACATAAATAAATAATAGGATATATATATATATATATTAGGTGTAGCATATATATATAATATAAGATAATAATAATAATATATATAATATATATTTTAAATATAATATTATATATATTATATTATTATAATATATAATATATTAGGGTACATCTATATATATTAGATATGCGATTGCCATCAAAAAGGTGAATGATCAAACTATCGATTAACTAGTCTTTATATATATTATTATTATGCACCTTATTATATTATATTTAATATAAATATATATATAATATATATATAATATACTTATATATATATATATATATATAGATAATATATATAATATATATATAATATATTATATGTATATATAAGTACTAATATCTATTATAATATATATATATACTATATATAATCTTATTATATTATATATAGTATATATAATAATATATATTATATATATAATATATATATATATATATATATATTATAATATATATTATATATATATATATATAATTATATATTATAATGATATATATATATACATATATATATTATATATATTATTATATAGAGTAATTAGGTTTATATTATATTTTATTTATTCTATATAATATATATATATATAATATAATATATAGATATATAGGTATATAGGTATATATATATATATAGTAAGTATGTAATGAGAGTATAGAGAGTACTATATATATATTATATATATAATATATATATTATATATAGTATAAGTATATATATAATATATTATATATATAAATATATAATATATATTATTATTATTTATTATAAATTATTTATATTCTCTTTAATACTAACTATATTTAGTATATATATAGTATAGTAATAATTAATACTATTATATATATATATAATATACTATTTATATTATCTATTATTATTGTATTTCGTTTATCATTAATTTTCATTTTCTGTATTTATATTTTATCAAATTTTTATATTTTTATTAAATTTCTTTTCATTTATAAAATGAAAATTATAAAGAAAAAGATATATAAATATAGCCTATGAACACTAATCTAATATAATTACTAATAATAATATATATTAGTATATATAGTATATATATATTGGGCACTATAGTATATTATAGGTATATAAGAGTCGGTGTGGATGGTTTGAGTATTATATATAGTATATTTAATATAGTAGTTATAGAGAGATTATATTATAATATAATGTTATATATATTTATAATATATATATATAAGTATTATTATATATATATTATATATAGTAGATATATATATATAGTATATAGTAATATATAAAGAATTATAATTATTATTATTTTATATATATATATTAATATATATATATATATTAAATATATAGATATATATATTATATATTAATATATATATATATTATATTATATATTATATATATTATATTATTTATATTTATATGGTGTTTGGTGGGTGTTGAACACTGTTGCTATGCTTGACTGCCAAATGGGAGAAACTACTTGAAAGTTAAATTCAAAAGAATCAAATGAAAATAGAAATAATGGGATATTATAAACATTTTTTGTTAAGTAATACAAGATATGAGAGAGAAGTGTATTAGAGGAGAGAGAGAGCGAGAGAGAGAGAGAGAGAGAGAGAGAGAGAGAGATGAGGAGAGAGGAGAGAGAGAGAGGAGAGATGTGAGATGTAGTAAATATAAAAAAAATTATTGAAATAAGCTTCACTTATCGTTGTTACTAGTTTTAAAATCTTCTTCATTTTCAAAGGGAAGAGTAATTAAAACTCCCTTTTCCTTTTTTTTTCTTTTCTCAATCTTAAGTGTGTGTTTTTTATTGATTTTGGAAATCCTTAAAATTACGTCCTCGCTTATCGGTAAGCAAAAATTAATGGCTCAAGATTCTGGTATAGCTCGAGGGTAAAATGAAGCTTCTTGCAATTTTTCATTTCTCTGCCTCTCGTTCTTTCTTCTTTTCAAGATTTTTAGGTCCACATATCGAATTTCTTCTGGGGAAGGTTTTCCAATCTTTTTTTAAAAACTATTGTAAATTGGTTAATAATATTTTTTTAATTTTCTTTGAATTTCCTAATATTGTTTTTATTTTTTTTTTTTATTTTTTTTTTTTTGGTATTTTGGTTTTTATCACCAAATACCAAATTTTATGGTATAATAGTAGATTTTAACTAAATTTGGTTTAACAATGAATGAGGAGTTGGTTTTATAAATTATATTTTTATATTTCAATACAAATTTCTTTGTTATTAAGATATCATATTATATACCTCTCATTCCTTACTATTCTAACGGATCATTTTTTTTTAAATTTTCTCTAAATTGAATTTTATTTATTATGATTATTATTTATTAATTATTATTATTAATATTATTATTATATTATTATTATTATTATTATTATTATTATTTATTATCATTTTATTATTATATTATTATTATATTTGAAAAGTATTAAAATGGTGAAGTGAGTAGTAGTATTGAGATGTTTTGTGTGCTTTAATATAGGCTTTAATATATAATATATAATATATATCATATATATACTGATATCTTTTATCAAATTTTTATATATATATATATAATATATAAATTATTATATTGAAGTAGGTAGTGTATAAGGTATCCCACCCGTTAGACATATAATATACTACTATACATGAGATAATATACTACGTATTATATTATATATCATACCTATAAATTAATCTATCTATATATATATCATATAACTATATATACATATATATACCTATATATAGAATATGTATACTCGTATACATACATATCATACTATGTCTCATATACCTGATACTACTCGTATACTATACTATAACTATTATATACTATAATATATATTATATATATTATATATATAATTAATTATAATAAGTTTATATTAAATATAATTAATTATATATATTATATATTTATTATTTATATATATTAAGTATATATTATTATTATATAGTATATAGTAATTCGGAGGTGTACAATATGATATAATATAGTAATTTAATATATATATATATAATATATATTATATATATAATATAATATATATATATATATAGATATATATATGAATAAATATATAATTATATTAGTAGTATATAAGGGAATATATATATCATATATATTAATTATTATATGTATAATATAATATATATGTTTATTCTACATTCTATTGTTGCATATACCATTACATGAAAAAAATGAAGGTTTTTCGTACAAAGAAAAATAAAGGAGAGAGAAAGAAACGGACCCTAAAAAAAAAAGTCCTAATTATGTTTCTTGTTCAAAACGCTTAGATAACATGATCAAAAGTAGATGAGTTTTTGAAACTCTTAATTGAGGAATGAAAGAGGAGGATGAGAAAGAAGAATTAGTGTAGAAGACCTTTGATAAAGAATATAGAAGAATAGAATATCCATTTTCATAAACATTAAACAAAGTACAAAATGTAAGCTTCATAAATCAATTTATAAATGTATCTAAATTATTTGACCTTACATATGGAACTTTAGGTATAATTATATATATATCATAGTAAATAAATATTATATATATATATTATATGATATATATATATAATATATATACATATATATATATATTATTATATATATTATATTATACTATATATACATATAGATATATATATTATATATACGATATCTATATAATTATATATATTTATATAATAGTATATATATATTTTATATAAAGTATTAGTATATTATTAGTATATTATATAATTATTATAGATATAGTAGGGGTGATGGTATATGATATATAGGGAGGCCTACCATCTACTATAATGATATAGTTTATATATAAGTATAGGTATTATAGGGATATATGTATTTATATATACATATATGATATTTTATCTGTGAGAAATTTTAATTAGACTATAGAATATGCGTTTAAAATTGAGAATATATATAGTAGGAGGGAAAAAATTTCATTCGCCTAGGAGGGAGGGGGGGGGTATCCCGGATATATATATATATATACTAAGTACTTATACGTATAGTTATATATATATATATATAGTAGCGGGGTATATATATATATTTATATATATTTTATATATATATATATATTTATTATATATATATTATATATTATATATATTTATTATATTCTTTTTGGAAATTGTGTATTATTAAATATTATAATATATATATTATATATATTATCGGTATAACCTATATATATATTATCTTTTATATATTATATTTTATATATATTAGTATTATAAATTATTTATTATATATATTTACGTATATGTCCTATGTGTATATGCATTTAAGTGGTAGTAGCATCATACATAAATAATATATCTTTGATTCCCATTTTACCATGTTTGTATTTTTGATGTAACCTATTATTATTGTTCATTAATTATTTATTTTATTATTACTCTATTAATTATTATTATTATTATTATTCCATTATTATTATTATTATTATTCATTACTATCTATTATTATTATTATCTCTGATGTATTAATAAAGATAACAATGCTGATTATAATTATGTATTATTCTGATTATTATATTAAATGATTCTTGAGTTATTATTTATAAAATTAATATATTATTTATTATTATTATTTATTATTATTAATTATTATTATTATATTTTATTATTTTATTAATTATTATTATTATTATTATTATTATTATTGCTAATATTTATATATATATTATTTATATTATTAAAGATTTTTATTAAAAATTATTAGAATGTGTAATTGTAAAATTATTATTATTATTATTATTAGGATCTAAGTTATTATTATTATTATCATTACTTATAAATCTATTATTATTATATATTATATTATTATTATTAATTATTATTATTAATTATTTTATTAATATTAAATATTAAAAGACTGATGAAGAATTTTATTGCTTGTTTATTTACCTTTGCTATCTTACCGTAATCATAAATAAATATATATATATATATAATAATATATACATACTATAATATATTATATAGAGTATACCTATTTTATTATATATATATATATATATATATATATATATATATTCAATATATATATATAATATTATTATATAATATATATAGTATCTATATATATATATTAATATTATATATTATAGATACAAATCGAGGGGTTGCTGGTGGGGTGAGGGGGGGTATGATGAGGGGGTATAGAGATAATAGTATATATTATTAATATATATAATATTTACTCTCTCTCTCTCTCTTCTCTCTCTCTCATATATTATATTATAGTATTATATTTTTATTAGTAAGGGTATATAATATTATATATATAATATATAACTATATATATACATAGGATATTAGTGATAGAGTAAGTAATGCAGGGGATATATTATATACATATATATTATAATATATATCTACTGTGTGTATACATAGATACTATGTATAATATACCTACATAACTATCATTATTATTAACTTTATTATTATTTAAAACATCAGCTATATTATAATATATATATGAGTAATATAATATATACTATATATATACATAATAGTATATATATTATAATTAATATATTATATATAATATATATATAATATATATATATAATACTAGAGAACGGTGTATTATAGATATATTATATTATTATATATTTATTTTGAGAGAGTAAATATATATAATATATATAATATATAAACATATATGGGGTATAACCGTTTCAGCGTTCATGTTTTCCTGTTTATAAAGAGGTACCAAGAAAATTACAATAAATAATACTGATAAAATGAACAATAAATATCGTTTTGGAATCAGACACTTCTATTGAAAAGATATAAAAACGACACTCATCGCCAAAGTCAAATTATTTGGATCGAGATCGCTAACAATGGAATTTGACACAACGAAAGACCGACGAAGCTCGGAGTTCGTGGATAACTATGAAGGAATAATCTTTGTTGTTGGCAATCTCTTACCTTAGCTGTGGCGTGGTCGTAATGCTGCCGGCACGAGAAGCACAGACAGGCCACCGAGAGACACGTGATAGATGAGAGATAACGAGGAGGACGAGGAGCCAAGTGGAGAAAGGGAGCAAAGAATTGGCGGGAGAGTGAGCGGAGTTAAGAGGACAGGAGAGAGAGAAAATGAAGAAGAATACGATTTAAAATTACTGCATTTGTATTTGTAATCTGAAATCGGAAAACCTTCATAAAATTTGCAGAGAGAGAGAGAGAGTAGAGAGAGAGATGAGAGTAGTAGAGAGAATGAAGAGCAGAGATGAGTGAGAGAGAGAGATGATGAGAGAGAGAGTAGAGAGATGGATATAGAGTCGTTAAGTAGACATTTTTTAAAATTTTATTAGTTTAATTTGTGGATTGATAAGATATACGAAGGTGAGAGAGAGATGGGGAGAAGATATAATGAAAAAAGAAGATAAGCATTAAAAGAAAATTGCCAAAATGTGGTTTAAAGAAGGCATACAAATTAAGAAAGAAATAATGCAACAAATAATAAATATAATATATATATTATATATATATAAATATATATATATATAATACTATATTATATATATATATATATATATTATATATATATATATATTATATATTATATATATATTAATTATTTTTTATTATTATTATTATATATTTAAATTATTTATATAATTATATGTATATATATATATAATAAGTGATATATATATAATATATATAATAATATATATATATTATACCATGGTTTTGTATTTATATATATATATATATATAATTATAAATATATATATATATTTTATATATATATATATATATTATATATTATATATTATTATTATAATATATATATGATATTTATTAATATATATAATAATATATATATATATATATATATATTATGGTTTATATAATGTATTCTGTATATGCTAAATATATATCAGTATTTATATAATATATATTATATATATAATATATATATTATATAATATATATAGTATTATATATATATATATATAGATATTATATATACTATTATATAAGTTAACATAATATATATATATTAGTAATATAGTGTAAGTATATAGTATATATATATGAGTATATATATATTATTTATATTTAAATATTTTATTATATTATATTATATATTATTTATATATATATATATAATATAATATATATATATTATATATATATATATATTATTAATTATATATATATATATATATACATATAATATATATATTATATATATAATATAATAATTTTATTATAATTATATTATATAAATATATATTAATATAATATTATATCAATTTTGTATAATATAGTAATAATAGTATAAGTTTATTTATTATATATCTCTTATTATATATTATATTTTTTATATATATAATAGTTATTTAATTTATTATTATATACTATATATATTGTTAAATATATATTATAATGAGTTATAATGTGTATTATATATATATATATTGAGCTATATATATAATAATTATATATATATATATATATATTTATATTATATTAGGGGGGAGGGGTAAGGGGTTATATTGTGAAGTAATAGCGGGGATAATATATGAGTAAATATATAATATATATAAATTATAGTAACATATATATATATATATATATAACTATCTATATACTATTATCCAATAATATATATATATATATACACAATATATACTATGTAAATATATATATATATTTTATGATATCATATAGTAATGATATATATATATATAGTATATAGAGCTATTATATTAGTTGTAGTATAGTATACGCTATAGGTAAGGTAGTATAGTATAGTTACATGAGGTATGTAGTGTAAGTATATATACACAAGGCGGGTAGTAGGTAGTAGTCTAGTTGTATAGAAGAGTGTAGGGTGAGGGGTAGAGGTAGACGATGATGAGTGTTATTATTAATATTAGTAGTAGTATATCATAGTTACTTGTATAGTAATACTATATATATCTAATATATAGTAGCTTATATAATTAAATAATATAATAAGAGAAAATAGAAGACACGCTAATATGAGATAATACGGGGTAATAGTAATCGGGGGGCTGATATTAGTATGTATACTGATTTAATCTATTAATTAGAGTATTATTAATATATAGGATATCATAACTATATTCACCTATGTGTAGTATATTCGTAGTATATACGACTAAGTAGATATATAATGTGTATATACCGTATACGTTTTTAATATAGTCACTCACTATAGTAATAGCTATATATAGATTATATATAACTGTTATATATATATATTATGTAGGTATATATAATTGTATTATACTAGAATTATATATTTAATTAATTATGATAATATATATTAGTTCTATATATATATATATATATCTACTATGTCCCCTGCTCCTATATATAATATAGCTAGTATAAATATAATATCATTTTTTTCATATATTTCTATATTCAATATATATGTATATATATATTATATATAATATAGACTATATAGGTTATTATTAGTATAGGAGTATAAGTATATAATATCACTTATATCAGAGTATTATTAATAGTATTAAATTACTTTGATATACTAAGAGAATCGAAGAATTTCAAATTCAATGTAAAAAATAATAATAAAATAAATAATAATAAAAAGGAAGTTGAAGGACTATAAGGAAAGGATATTTTAATTACGAGTATATATATACAAAGAGTATTTATAAATAATGTATGTATACTATTAGATGCATATTTGTATGTATGTCTGTATGTTGTATGATGTTGTTTGAAGTGTATGTTACTGTATGTATGTATGTATGTTAATTGTGAAGTATTTATAAGTAATGTATGTATGTATGTATGTATGTATGTATGTATGTATGTATGTATGTATGTATGTATGTATGTATGTATGTATGTATGTATGTATGTATGTATATATGTATTATGTATGCATGTGTGAAATTATGTATTCATGTATATTTTTATAAATATATTCATAAAGAGATTAAGAATATTACCAGAAATATATTATGTATGTGTTTATGTATGTCTGTATGCATAAATTATTTTTCTTGAATGAATAAACGAATGCCATATGATACGAATACGTGTATGTATTACCTATGAATGAATATATGAATCTACATGTTTATATATGTATATATATGTTCCAATGATTTATAAACATGAGTATTTTACTTGGATTATTTTATCAATGGCATTGAAATTATACAATATATTTACATTGCTCTGACAAATTGCAAAAAATTAAAATAGTATATTACTTGTAGTAGTGCACATAATAATAATAATAATAATAATAATAATAATAATAATAATAATAATAATAACAATAATAATAATAATAATAATAATAATAATAATAATAATAATAATAATAATAATAATAATAATAATAATAATTAATAATATTGAATCAAAATTATTATTATTATTATTATTATTATTATTATTATTATTATTATTATTTTTATTATTATTATTATTATTATTATTATATTAATATTATTAAAATTATTATTATTATTATTATTATTATTATTATTATTATTATTATTATTATTATTATTATTATTATTATTATTATTATTATTATTATTATTATTATTATTTAATATATATATATATATATATATATAATATATAAATTTAAGAAAATTATAGATATATACCTATATTTTTATATATAATATATATATATATTATATATTAGTATACCTATACTACTCATCACTATACTACTCATATCGTTAGGGTGTAGGTATAGTAGTGAGTAGGTGAGTAGGAGAGTGAATTATATATCATAATCTACCTTTATGATACTAATATACTATATATATATATATATATATATTATATATTATATATATATATATATATATATATATATATACATATATATTTATATAGTATAGTATATATATTATAGGGGATATATAATATATATACATATATTACTGTATATAGAGCTTTAACTTTATTTTTATATATATAAAAATATATTATATTATAATATATAATAAATAGTAAAAATAATCTAGCATTATATATATAACTATATTAATTATTATATAGTACTACTATTATCCTATATCACCGCCTTTTTCCTTATGCACCCACTCATTAACCACTTAATTCTTCGCAATTACGCACGAATTAAATGATCATAGTTTTTTTAATTATTATATTTTTATATTATATATATTAATAATATGTATATGCATTGGTAGATAGGATATAGTAAGTATATAGTAGTAGGGGGTATATAGATATATAATATAACACTATATATTAAGGTAGTAAGGTCAACAGACGGGGGAGTGGAATGAGGGGTAGTAGTAGTGAGGTATAGTAGGAGGAGGTATGATAGTAGGAGGGGGGGTAGTAACTATACTACTTACACAATACACATATATATACCTCACTATATATATAAATAAATATAGTATGAGAGGTATATAGAATGTTATAATTGGTATAGTATAGGGAGATAGTTAGGTATATCATATAATACTATATATATATATATATACTTATGTAACCGAGTATTATATACAAGCGCTCACAGGGGGAGGAGATGAGGGAAGGTGAAGGTAGCGTGATCGGAAATTTATATATATATATATAGCTAGTAGTATTGTAGGATAGTATATAGTAGTAGTATATAGTAGTATATATAGGTATATTTTTTTTTTTTATATATATATAATATAAATATATATAAATATAATTTATAGGTGTTATAATATTCTTCTTTGTAAGCCTATATATATAGATATATATATATATAGTATATAGTTTATTATATATATAATATATATATATATAGGATAACTATATTATATATATATATCATAAATATATATATATTTATAAGGGGACATAGTATAGGTAAGGTATATATTATGGTCTACAGTTGTCAGCGACACTGCACAGGGCAGTAGCACTATTATAAGGAGGGTGTTTGCATCTCAGAAGTCAACAACTAAAGTAAATTAGAGAATTGCGAAAAGACGACAGCTTAGATGGGGAGATTAAATTTACAGCAAGGACATCCCCCAGAAGCATGGACACGACGCACATTCCACAGCAAAGACTGTGGCAGGTTAGAAGGAAGCATCTGCAGCGAACTAAAAAATAGCTCCATACATCAAACACAAATTCCAACACCACAGCACACCCTGTGCTACGAGGGCGACGTAGAATGGTGGAGGTCGCGAGTGATTAAGCCTCGGAGCACCAGCCGCTGCGGTAACTATAGAAAAGAGATAAAGCATCAACATCGCGCGGAGATAAGATAGAGGGTCAAGTGACTGAAAGTACAGAAAAGTTATCAGCCTTTTGGCCTTTATTCGCTCCATTCCAATAAGCCGGGTGAGAACCAAAGCCCTCCCAGAAATGAGAGCAGTACTCCATACAAGGGCGGATGAGGCCTTGTATAGCTGGAGAACAGAGAAGAAGGAAAACAAAGTCTCGCAATCTAACAGAACTTCCAATTTTTTGAGGCCGCCCTAGCATCCGTTGTGTGTGGTTTCCAAGCACATTTTTTTGTTATGGTTGTGCCAAGGATGTTTATAATTGTCAACAGGAGAGACAACGAGAAAACCGTGGAAAGAGATAGGAAAGTTGGAAGGTGTCTTAGAGAGGGGATTTGTAGAAGTGAGGAGGATCCAATATTGTTCACGCCAAGCCCGATTTTCACCCCCCTAAAAATAGACATTAAAATCGGAATTATCAGGCGATTTGACCCTGTAAACACCAAGTAGCTTTTTTTAGCCCCTAAAAACTTGTTTTCCGGTGGTTTTTCTGTCGTCTGTTGTCATTGTCTTCAAAATATTGCAATCTTCAAAACTTATTTTTTGACATTTTTACCATAACTTACAGAATTTTTTCGAAATGACCTCAAACTTGCTAAAATATGCATAGATGGGTTCATTACCTACAAAGTTAGGTTAAATTCTTGACATTTTTTGAGTTTGTTCTCAGCGTTGTTTCATTTCCAAAACCTCATTTTTTTTGGATTTTGAAATGAAAAATTCGATAATTTTTTTCCTGTTCCTGCGAATGGATGAAATTTTCAGGGCTATGTAGTCGGCGGGAGAGATGCACATGTTTTTACTTAGATATTTCTTGTATTACATTAATGTTTGGCAAATGGCTTGAACAAATTATTAAAAAAAAAATTGGGGGAAATTTTAAAAATTTTCTTTTGAGTATCACAAAAAAATTATTTAAGTAAATAGATGTATCTTGCCCAATTATAACAGCCCTGAAAATTTGATGTTGAATCGGACGAGTTGAAAAAAATATAATATTCACTTTTGGAAGATTAAATTTTTTGAAAAGTGAAATATTGATATAATTTTTTCTTACTTATTGCGATCAACATAACATTTTCCAGGGTTTCTATAGTCGGGCGAGATAATCTTTTTTACTTAGATAATTTTTTTTATATCTCAAAGGAAATTTTAAAATTTTCCGCCAATTTTTTTTTTTTAAAATTTGGCATGTAAAAATAGAATGCATATACAAATACATTATCTAAGTAAAAAAAATGGCCTCTCCCCCGACTACATATGGCCTGAAAATTTCATCTACTTTGCCTGAATAGGAAAAAAATTATCGCAATTTTTCATTCAATTTTAAAAAAAGGTGGGTTTTGGAAATTGGACAACGCTAGCACAAACTCAAAAAATGAAAATATTCATATGTAACTATTGTAAGGTAAGAACCCATACTATGCATATTTAAATTTTTGAAGTCATTATTAATCTTCATTCTGAGAAGTGATACGAAAAATGTCAAAAAACTAGGTTTTGAAAAATTGAATATTGAAAAAATGACTAAAGACCAGAAAAAACACGAAACAACGTTTTAGGACAGGCCCAAAAAAGCATACAGTTAATGTTTAAGGTCACAACATCGCGTGTAATTCCGAATTTATGTCCATTTTAAGGGGGGGGAAATTGGGCATAGACGAAGCCCAAATATTGGATCTCCCCTAGGAATTGAATTTCCACTAGGTTAGACGACTCCACAGAAAATCTATCCAGATCAAAGCGACATAGAATCGGAAAGATTAAGACGATAAGCAATTCTATGAAGTAAAAGAAGGAGTAGAATTGAAATGAGTGAAGAATGGAAGGTCGAGTCATTGGCTAATATAGTGATATAAGTTAAATTTGCAGGTGAGAATCATTTATGAAAAGTAGGAATAAAGTATGAGATAAGACAGAACCCTGAGAGAGCACCACTTTTGACAGAAAAGGAAAGAAGAAGTCTTGTCTTCAACAACTATTGTGCGATTTCAAAGAAAACTAGACATAAAGAAAGCAAAGAAGGAGAAGTAAGGGGGAGCTTGGAGAGCAGGACGCGTGCCATACTCGGCGGTCAAATGCTTTGGATATTCAAGCGCCACACACGCAAGTCTCCCGTAGTTCCTAAGGGCGGAAACCATAAATCAGTAAAGATAGGAAAGTATAATTGCTATGAACGACTCTGAGAGCCGAAAGCGTACTGGGCGATTTGGAAGGAAGTGAATGAGATTCCAGAATAGATCTATATAATGAGAGTTGAGAAGAGTTAAAAAGATCTAAATAGAATACAACAAGTAAGAGCTATAGGGTGATGGTAAGAAAGAGCGGCTTCCTTTTTTCCGGAATAGGTTGGACAGTGCGTGCTTCCAAATGAGGGAAAGGTTAGTATGAGACAAGATATATGTTAAGCGAGGGTCGATAGCACGGAAGCACGCTCCTAAATCGGGGAGGAATGCCATCCGGGCCACCCACCTTTCTAACCTAACGTTATAGATTTCAGGAGCCCATCACCGATGAATGTATCACAGATAAAGGATAGGACCCTGAGAGGAAAGGAGAGGGATGAGCAATGCAGATCTTGTCCAAGGGTTGAGATTAGAGGAAAATAGGCGGCCGAAGAGCATTGCCTTCATTTGAAGACTTACACAGAGCCCCATCAGAGCGAAGAGAGGAAAAACAGATTACAGAAGTTGTAAGAGATATTTTTGGAAGAGGCCAGAAAGATTTGTAAATAGGAGAAACAAGGAGGTTACGCACTTTTGTTTGATGAAGCCCACTTTCTCGTCGAAGAATATCCTGCAAACGATTTCCTACGCTGAATGAAATTAGCCAAGAGTGAAGGAAACGAAATTTTCCACTCTCGATACGCACTGTCTCTAGCCTATGGCCAGAGAACAACACGATCGAACCATGGATTTATGAGTGAGAGAAAGATTTAGTTGAAGAAGGCATGAACCATGCCTCAATCCCAACTCACGATTACAACTCCGCCCTTATCGCAGAGGTTGAAAGCGTCACCAGAAGACCAAAGCAGTCATTAAAATATAGGTTGAGTAGAACTAACGCAAGGCCCCCAATCGGTCCAGATCAAAGTGCAGAAAAAACCGCGTAGGGTCAGAGGGAGCGTTGGAGAGAAATTTATTAAAATTAAGAGATATAAGGTTGTGGTAAGATTACTCATAGGAGCGAAGGTGGTGTATTTATGAGAGAAGACTAGGGGTGAAACATAGGTCAGGTGTGTTCAAGAATTTATGGGACGATCCGGAATGTGTGTGGGTTTCTTTAAATTAGTTGCTCCAGATCGTGTGAGAATCTAAACTGATCGGCTCCTCCTCCCCACCTAAAACAGGAACCAACCATTCAGTGTTGTGTACATCGAAATCCCCTAATAGAGGACTCAGTATTTGGATGAGAAGATAATAGTTTCGGGAGAAAAGTAGTAAGATATTCACAAAAGGCGTGAAAATCTGTTTCTGTTAGGAGAACAGTAGCAGAAGCACAAGATTATGTAGTAGAAGGGAAAAAGGATTTTAAGCCACAGAACATCGAAGTTAGGAGATTCTGGAAATTTCTCGAGACGTGTTACAGGAGTGTTATGTTTTACATGCACTAAAATACATTTATATATCTATATATATATATATATATATTATCTTATATTATTATATTATTATATATATATATAATATATAGGTATATTATATATATAATATATAATATATATACTATATATGAGTAAATAGTATATATATTATATAGAGTTATAGTATTTATATATATATAGGAGTAGGTAGTATGATATATATATATAGGTATGGTATATATAATATAATAATATATAATTTATTTATTATTATATATATATATATATATATATATATATATATATGTAGGGGCCCATCTTAAGCTAAGTGGAGTCCCAGGCACGTTAGGAAATGGGGTCCTATTTAGAGAAATTAGATAGGATAGCTGAAACGTTTAACGTTTAGTAGTATAATTTGGTTATTTTTAATTATAGCTCTT